>CAUYUJ010015915.1:891185-1008390 GCA_963575745.1 Prorocentrum cordatum | reverse complement strand
GCAGCAGCAGCAGCAGCAGCAAGAGTAGTAGTAGTAGTAGTAGTAGTAGTAGTAGTAGTAGTAGTAGTAGTAGGTAGTAGTAGGTAGTAGCAGGTAGTAGTAGTAGTAGTAGTAGTAGTAGTAGTAGTAGTAGTAGTAGTAGTAGTAGTAGCAGTAGTAGTAGTAGTAGTAGTAGTAGTAGTAGTAGTAGGAGAGGTGGTAGTAGTAGTGGCAGCGGTAATAGCAATATGCATTATTGTTATTGGTATGCTTAATATGTGAACGCATTGTTTGCTGACGCCGCTGCCCCTGCAATTTTTTTGCCCCTTGGGGGCCTGGGAGGCCCTCGTCGCCACGGCTGGATTCGCCTCAAGATCCTGGTCAGAAGGCGCCCTGTGAGAGTTTCCGGGAACACTACGGCACGTGTGTTACAAGCGGCGCGTTCCGTCGCCCAATCAGACGGCGCTGGGGGGTCCTTTCCGATCTGTGGCTCTGACGCTGACGCGCCAGATCCAAGCTTCAGTCATACCTGATACATGGTACCGTGTGCCCGATTGACGCTACCGCAGCTGTTCGCCGTTCTCACTATCCGGGGGCGCTCGCGGGGCCCAGGGCCGTTCTGCGGGGCCATCGCCAGAAATTCCGCCTGGAGCCCTAGACCCCTTCTGCGTGCGCCATTCTTCGAGCCAGATCGATCTGTGAGGGTCCCAGGGCCCGAAGCCTGACAAAAACGCCCGGCTGGGAAAAAATTAGACTCCATTGGGCACAAATCAATGGGAAGGGGGGGGGGCGACAGAGTGGGGGGAGGGGAGAAAGGTGCCCTTCTCGGGCCATGCAGACCCCTCTGGGGCCCTGAAGGGCGTTTGTGAAGGCCCTAAATGGCTTCTCTTCTGCAGCCCTCGCCCTTTCCCAGTTCTCTCGCCCCCCGCTCACTCGCGCCCAACCTCTGCGCCATTTTTCGTGCCGGATCGAACTGTGTGGGGGTCCCAGGGCCCGAAACCTGACGAAGACGCCGGAACAGTTCTGTGTGAAACGCCGTGGGCCGCAGTGGCTGCGGAGTTCAGTGAAGGTACAGCTTGAAGGAAGGGGGGACGCAGGAGCAGGAGGAGGAGGAGGAGGAACATCGAGAGGAAGACGTGGAGGACGGCTCGAAGGAGTCGAGAAACGTCAGGATCTCAAAGGGGCAGCCCGCCGCCCCCGGCGCGAAGGCTGGCCGGCGCGGAGGGGCTGTCGTTGCGCGTCGGCGGCCAGTGGAGGATCGGGCCGGACGAAAGGGGGGGATTGGGAAAGGGGGCGTACGAAATTTGCTGCATGCAGCTGGTTTCGGTCTCACCGAGGGGCCCATTCCTAGATACACAGCCGCCTCCGGCGCCAGGAGGCGACGGGAAAATCAGCTACGTGAGCTGATTCTCAACCCCCCTTTGCTATCCCCCCCTTTCGCCCGACCCGAGAGGAGGCTGGGCGCCGCCGGCGTGCCGCTCGCGTACGACGCGTGCCACGACCGGGAGGCGCCTGGGAGGGCCAAGCGGAGGAGGCTCTCTCGGGCGGGGCAGCGGAGGAGGCTCGCGGGAGGGGCGGGCCGGCTTGCCACGCCACCACCGCTGCCACGGGCAAGACGGGGGAGCCGGAAGGACGGGGAGGGCCTCCCCGTCCTCCTCCTCCCCCTCCTCTTCCTTTTCCTCCCCCTCCTCCTCCCTCCTCCCTCCTCCCTCCTTCTCCTCTTCCTCCTCCTCCTCCTCCCTTTTTCCGTAGCCATTTTGGCTCAAGCCGTACTGGCACAGGCGAGATCCCTGTGCTTGCAAGCACGTATCTTCAGTGCGGCTCGTGCTTGCGGGCCACCATCTACGATCATGCCGACAGTTTTGGCTCCCTCCCAGTGCGGCGGCCGATGGCACCGCCGCCGCCCGACCTGCCCGATGTCCTGCGCGGCCCCAGGAGGCCGACGTGGGCCTGCGGGGCCTGCGGCATGGCCCCCTCCAACTGGGCCTGCCGCGTGCGCTGCGCCTGTGGGCGGGAGGCTCCGCTGCGCATCCGCAAGACGGCCGTGGAGCAGCACCAACGATGGGAGAAGGAGCACGCTGCTGGCGGCGGAGGCCGCGGCGGCAAGGGCAAGAGCACGGGCCCCAATCAGCGGGGGGTCCCATCGTCGACTGTGCCGTCCGAGCTCGGAAAGCGGTTGGCGGAGATTGAGAAGCTCTTGCGAGGGCAGACGTCCCAGCCTGCTGACAAGGAGGGCGAGGCCAGCGCCAAGCCTCCACCTTGGCAGGCCAGCGCTGACCCCAAGAAGGATAACACAATCGCGGACGATGACACCGACGAGGCCAAGAAGCGCAAGCTTGCGAACCAGCTGGCATGCTTCGAGGCCAGTCTCAAGTTGGTCCCCCACGGCTCGGACAACGACGAGCTCCGCTCGAGCATTCAGCGGAAGATTGAAGGAGTTCGTGACCAGCAGAAGGCTCTGCGCACCCCTGCCGTGGTGCACCGCAGGGCCACTTCTGTTCTGCAGAAGGCTACGTCTGCAGTCACTAAGCTGGAAGCGGACATCACCGAGAAGCAGAAGCAGCTCGACGAGTTGCAAGAATCCCTCAAGAATAAGCGCGCCACGCTGGAGGCCAAGAAGATCGAGGTCACTGTGCTGCGCGCGGAGGTCAGCCAGGCAGCACAGCAGCTTGGCGGCACGGCTACGGACAAGTCAGATTCCAACCCGCTCGACGTCAAGCCAGACGATGTCGATGATGAGGAAGTGCCCACGCTGCTTGGGTCTACCGCCTGGGCCAAGCTCCGAGAGCACCTCGCGGGTAAGATGCCCGCCCCGAAGGACGCCTCCATGCCCCAGGCACCTGATGATGTTCCTGGTGACGCTGGCGGCGACGGCGGCGGCGATCTCAAGCGCTCCCTGGACGAGCTGGAGGAGTCTGAGAGAGAGAGCAGCTCTTCGAGGCGGCCAAGTCAGGTGCAGAGGCTTTTGCCAAAACGCTTGGCGACATGGCCAAGCGAAGGAAACGTTCCTGACCTTCCTCTCATGTCAGGTCTGCGGCTCTGTGATGGAGCTGTTAGGCGACCTGCGCAGCCTGATGTCCAAGGTACGTTCTTTGTTGAAACCTTCAATGCTTCTGGAGGCCGTGACACGTTGAAGGCGCGATTGACCAAGACGAAAGCTACGATACTGCTATGCCAGGAGATAGGATACATTGAGGACAGCTTGGATGATCTTCACTCCTGGGCTCAGAACCGTCAATGGAAATGCTCTGCCATACCTGCCCGTCGTACGTCAGGTACAGTTCCCTCAGGTGGAGTTGCAGTGTTCGTTCGAGATGCACTGGGCCTTCGGCACCCACCTCAAGGGCAGCTGGTGTGGGACCACCGACTCCAGCAGGTCATTGTTGACATCAGCGGCTGGCCCCCCATCACGATCTTCAATGTGTATATGCAAGATTCCCTTGGGGCTGTTGGCATAAACGCTGAGATATTAGCTGCTGCAGGTCGCTTGCTCTCGACATGTTCTGGGCCCGCCATCATGGGTGGTGATTGGAACATGGCACCGACTGATCTGGAGCAAAGCAGCCTTTTCCCGCAGCAGGTGGACATGGTTCTGGCCTTCCCTGCTCAGGCTACGTTCCGAGGAGGCATGGGCGCCAGCACTATCGACTTTTTCTGCCTCAATGATGCTGTTGTTCGTGGTTATCGGGGAGTCAACGCGGCCATGACCTGGCACAAAAAGGCCCATCGTCCTGTGCAGGCGCAGCTGATTGACAACGGGGTGGACGTGCAGCACTAGGTGTATTCTGTCTCCTCCAAGCTGCCTGCCACCCCGCCGCCAGGGCCGCGCACGAGGCCCACCGACTGGACGCTACATCGAGCCCTTGCTGAGCGCACCGTCGAGCTGGCGGCTGACCCCAGCAGCGACGTGGCGGTGGTCTGGGCACTCCTCACACGCGTGTACGGGCGATTTGCTGTTTCCTTTGCCGAGTACATTGCGCAGAATGTTGGAGTGGAGCTTCGCGAGCCCAGTGCATTTGCCAGAAATCTCGAGCCTCGATGGATCAATGTGACATACCCGACGAAGGATCCGAATGATATACAGAGTATTGGTCAAGGCTGGCAGTGGTTGCAGAACATGGTCACCACGATTCAAGCGTTATATACCAAAGACGATTCCATGGTGCAATGCTCCGAAGATCGCCCTGTTTGTGACGTCACCGTGCCCAGGTCAAGGCCTCAACGCTCGCCTAGACGCCACGGTCGTGCAGGCGAGAAACCTAATCAATGCTATCCCCATGGACATGGACCAGATTCAATCGTGTGTCGGTGATATTGCTGATGATGTAACCCTGGCAGTCAAAGGGCAGACCAAAGATTCCAATGCAGCATGGGCCGACTGGTGCAGTGCAGCATCCTGCGGCGGCGCCCGTCCTCTGCATCGACTTACCAAGGTCAAGGCTATCCCGACGCCAGCTGTGGCAGCTGGTATTCAGTCAGGTGACCCTGTTATTATCGTTGCGCAGGAAGTGGAACTGCATCGTCGTCTATGGCATGCTTCCGACGTCGCTCTCCCACCCTGGGTACCAGATCGATCGATGTGCCCGCTCCTGGAGCCAGCCGACCTGCGTCGTGCTGCCATGTCATTTCCAGCTGGGACGGTCACTAGCTATGATAACTTTCACCCGCGGCACTTCCTGCTCCTTGACGACGACGGCCTCCACACGCTGGCTCCGCTGCTCTCGGCGTCTGAAGCCATAGGCATGTTGCCCAAGCAGCTGTGCTGGATCCAGATGCCGATGCTGGCAAAGCCGTCTGGAGGCAATCGTCTGATAATTTTGTATGCTGCCATCTACCGTATGTGGCAGAGAGCACGCAAGCCCATGGTTGCGCACATGCACGACGCCCTCGACAGAAGATACTGGGGCGCCAGCCGTGGGAGATCGGCCACTGACTGTGCACGGTTGCAGGCGGCTCGATTAGAGAGCAACCAAGCTTCTCACAAGTATGGAGTACTCATCACAGCGGACTGGGTCAAGTACTATGAATCGATTCCGTTACTCGAGTTGCGACGCAAGTTTCAGCGCCACGGGGCTCCTCACTGTTGGTTGAAGCTGGTCGTCAACATGTGGTCGTGCCCGCGAGTCATCCGACTCGGGCGCCACCGCGCCCAGACGGCCTTGGTGGCCACTCATGGGCTGCCTGCAGGCGACGGCTACAGCGACCTAGCGATCAAGGTCAACGCTGTCGACGCCTTCGACACGTTTGTTGAGCTGGCTCCATTCGTGGACTTCCAGAACTACATCGACGATACTGGGCTCCATGTCGCCTCGAGTGATTACGTAATTGCTAAGTCAGCGGCAGTTGCGGGGATGAAGCAGTTCCAGGCGGCCAGTTCGAAGTTGAATGCGGAGCTGCACCCAGGTAAGCTGTCAATTGTCTCTACCTCGAAGGAGCTCGCTCGAGACGTGTGTACGGCTCTGCAGCTGCCACTATCTGTTTGCAAGGCGAGTGCCGCGTATCTTGGCATAGATGAATCTGCAGGCGCTCGACGGTATGCACAGCGGGCTCGGCTGAAACAGAAAGGCCGCATTGCTATTCTGCAAAAGCGAATTCGCAAGGTTCGAGCCCTCCGAAGGCGTTTCAAGGGACCCAAGGAGACCCCGTTCAAGAAGGTGTCCAAACAAGGCGTTGCTCCTGCCTGCGGTTTCGGGGCGGAGGTCTTGGGTCTCACGGCCTCGGAGTGGCTGAACCGTAGGAGAATGATGGCCCGCAGCGAGGGGCCTTCTCACGGGGGCGTTTCCCTCACGGCTAAAGTCGCTCTTCTTGGGGATGGTAGTGCTCGCTATGCTATCGCCCGATCTCTCGCTGGTCTCACGCGCTGGGCTTTTGAAGCTTTGGGATTTGTGTCAGCATCTGGAGTGCCCAACTTGGAACAGATCCCAGGGGCCCATCTCTAGAGCTGTTCTCAGTTTAAAGCGTGCTGGTTGGAGGGCTGAAGGCCCATGTTTCTTGATAGACCACAATGGACTCAGAGTAGACCTGTCTGCCACGCCCCCTGCTCTCTTGGCCGTACAGCTGGAAGCTGGACTGCAGCGAGAGAGGGAATTTGAGTTTTCTCGAACGCTCGGTTTCCCCCCAGGGACTAGGGCCACCCTGGACCTGATTCGGGGCGAAGTCGGACCCAAGGCCCGAAAACTCACTCGGTTTCAAAAGTACCTAATTAAGAGTTGCGGCTGCG
Source organism: Prorocentrum cordatum (assembly GCA_963575745.1). Lineage (NCBI taxonomy): Eukaryota > Dinophyceae > Prorocentrales > Prorocentraceae > Prorocentrum > Prorocentrum cordatum. The sequence continues at coordinate 1,002,191 of CAUYUJ010015915.1, read as the reverse complement.
GTGGACTGTGGACCAATGATCGTGCCATGCGTTCGGGTACTTGTGTGACGGGTTGTGTGAGTGTGGAGAACGAGACACAGTCCACCATAGGTTGTATACCTGTCAGCTTACGCGAGTCGTTGATGCGCGGGCGGCGTCTGAGGTGCCTGATTCATTCCTCAACGCGGCTTGCGAAGATCCCGACAACCCCATCTTCACTCGAGGGGTTCACGTATATGAAGACAGCGCGTTGCCTTGCCCGTCGACGTCGTCCGAGGTTTACATTTACGACGGGCAAGGCAACGACCTGGACATGGCTCCTGAGTCAATCGCTAGCCTCACCACCCAAGCCCCGTTGCGTCTTGCGTCAGATGGTTCGAGCACCAAGCCTTGGATCCGACCCTTGCAGCGCGCGACCTGGGCGATCGCAGTATGTCCCGACGAGGGTGAAGACCCCGTGGCGATTGTCCAAGGAATAGTTCCAGGAGTCCTTCCGCAGACGCCTGCAATGGCTGAGCACTGCGGTATTGCTATTTGCGGTCAGATTGCTACGCGACCCACAGTGCTGGGTGCGGATTGTCAGGCTGCCATTCGTGTCTGTCAGAAAAATGTGAATGATCAGCTTGCCCTCTCCAGCCAGTTCGCTGGAGTGCGGGCTTTCGCGCGCGAGCTCGAAGGCACCCAGCTGATTCACACTGTTCGGCACGTCAAGGCCCATCGCGACGACGCGGAGATTCAGGGCCTGGAGGGCGAAGAAAAGATCTTTGCGCTCGCGGATGCTGCTGCCGACCGATATGCAAAACAAGGCCTGAATTTGCACCCAGCACCGATGCCAGATTTTGTCCAAGAGTTAATCCTTGCTGGAGAGAGAGCACGGCACTTCATCAAGCTTGCGGCACAGGTGCTCCCATGTTTTGACAACGATGCACGGTGGGCAAGGCCCCACAGATTCGGTGCTGCTCGGTCTCGACGACAAGTGTCGTGGCACGACTGGCACAAAGGAGAGCTCGGACTTCAATGTCGGCACTGTTTCAGAGTTGCCGCTCGAAGAATGGTGCGCTCTCGGTGTCGAGTCGTTTCTCGTCCAAGGAGCAGATCCTCTGTCTACGCTGCGGGGGTTGGTCCCAAGGGAGGGGTTTAAAGCTTGGTCGTCAGTGTGAGGCTCCGTCACGGAAAGGTTTGGAGATTTTGGCGGATTTCAGGAAGGGTTACTGTCCCAACCCGAGAGTTCGGGCTGCCCTCGATCGTGCGGTTCCGCTCGTGAGGCTTGGCCTTTCCGCCGCCCCTCCTGAGCCAGACGCTCCCACCGTGGTCCGAACCTCACACTCCAGTTCTTTGACGGCCCCCTCCTACGAGCAGCGCATGTCAGCCTTGTGTGAGAGGATACGTCTCAGGGAACAGGCCGCAGCGGCCATGTCCCGTTTCTAAGGTTTTTCGCTTTCCTGGGGTTCGATCCACCCCCCCAAGTTTTTGGAATTTAGCCCTGCTTTATTCCTTTTTAGTGCCGTGCACTCCCCTTCGGGTCTGTTATTCTTCTTCTTCTTCCTCCTCCTCCTTTTCCTCCTCCTCCTCCCCCCTCCTCCCCCCCTCCTCCCTCCTCCTCCGTAGCCGTTCTGGCTCGAGGGGGCTCGATCCCCAGCGGGCGAGACACGGATGCCGTCCGTCCGCGGGCGGCCGCCCCAACTGTGAGGCTCCCGTCGGAACCGCCTTCCATACTGATCGGCCACGCGCAGAGGGGGGAGGAAGGGGAGGAGGAGGAGGAGGAGGAGGAGGAGGACGAGGAGGAGGAGGAGGAGGAGGAGGAGGAGGAGGAGGAGGAGGAGGAGGAGGAGGAGGAGGAGGAGGAGGAGGAGGAGGAGGGGGAGGAGGAGGAGGAGGAGGAGGAGGTAGGGGGAGGGGGGAAGGCTTTTCAGGAACAGCCCTGCTCCTCAGAAGGAGCGGGCCTTCTCTGTAGATGCAGGGCCGACGCTTTCTGAGAGGCCGCCTCCCTCCAAGAAAGAAGCCTTCCCCCCTCCCCCTACCCCCTTGTGCGCGCCGCCAAATTTTGTGAGCGCATTGCCGGAGCATTCCATATCCTGAACGGGGCAGCCAACGCGCTATTCCATAGTAGCGCGGCATCAATTTCATGCCATGCCGTCATCTGAATAACTCTGGTGCAGGCGCTGTTGACGGGTCTCGTGCAACGCAGGTTTGTTCCAGAATTTCTCGCCGAGGCGAAGTTGCTCGCATTGCTGGCGGCACTCACCGTACCTCATTCGGCCGATCGTGCCGTGACGGACGACAAGACCCCCAGCAAACAATATCCATGGGCAGACAGCTCCGACAATGGCAGCGCAGCAGCAGCATGGGGTACACAAGACACGCTGAGCCTCCAACATCGACACCTACGAGCGAATCAAGGAAGAATGGCAAAGATGGTCGCGGCTCAACTAGATCAGGCCTGCAACAACACGGGGAACCTTTGGTCAAAGCAGTCTCTGCAGCTGGCGCTCGAGACATTGCCGCACAAGCCGCCCAACGACAGAAGAAGTTCACGCAACTCGGCGGTGACATCGTCACCCTTCGCGCTGCCCGACAAGTTCAAGCCAAAGAACAAGACCAGCTTTGGAAGGTGGTCAAGGACCTGCAGAAGGAGCTGGCCCAGGCCGAGCGCATGGTCGGCATGGTCACCGCAGAGGACGCAGCCAAGTACGACAGTGGCCCGAGCTCCAGCCTCCTCTGCCTCAACTCGCCCGAGTCGATCGCGAATGACTCGATCCCGCGTGCCTTCTCACCTTGGCTACAAGACGCCTGAGCACTCCAGCCGGCCACCGACTGCCGCATCCTTGGGGAGGAGCTAGCGCGTCGCTTCCATATTCAATTCTGAGTGCCTGAAGCAGCGGCTGCGTCCAAGCTCAGACAAGTCCGCGGACAATGGCGCAGGTACGTCGCGCCAGCTGCTGCGTCTGGCCAAGAGGCGCCCGTGTTCGTCGCTCTCGACAGGAGCCCTCGCCAAACCGGAAAAGAGATCCTCACCAAGAAGCTCTACAGCCACATCAAGAACGCGAACCCGCACGACGACTGGCGCATCGACCGCCACAAGAGCCAAACCTCCTGGCGCAGCCTGCCCGTGGCCCGCGTCGAGGTAGGCCGACAGCCCGCGGAGAGACTGACCATCTACAGGAGCCACGTGGCCTTTGGGGATCTCACCAGCAACGCGCAGGCCACCTTCGAATAGCCAGCGCCTGGGACTTCTTCAGCTCCCTGGCCAAGGCCGCTGACGCAGATGTCGAGTGGCGTCTTTTGCCGATTGAAAAGTTTCACATCCCTGAAGTTTTACGCTCGACAGTTATTTGCGGGAGGCGGGGCCGGCATGTGTGTTCTTGCCCACTCCGTGTCATGGATTTGCCGTGCCTTGCTACATCGTGATGTCCCAAAACGATATGCCAATATTAAATACTTCGCCAAGACGCTCAAGCTCAAGCCCATCCTGTGGGCTTTCCAGAAAGTTCTTGGATTGGAACAGGAACTCCGGCAGCTGCGCCTGGCCGATGGCGTTCGGGGGGTGCCAGAGCCGTCCCGAACGGCCGGGAAGCCCGAGCTATGACCCGAAAGCCACCAGGGTTGCACGACGCAAACCGTAAATCGGATGACGGCGAGCTGGGACAACGGCAGTTGGCTTTCGGCGGGTTCGCTCGTCGCCACGATTGGAAGGAGCTTGTAAAACTTGTGCGTCTGGTCCCCTGGAGGGGTATAGGGGGACTGATTTGAAGCTGCTGTTGTTTCAACCTCCCTTCTCCGACGTCGGCGGCGCCCACAACGGTGTAGCGCGAGGGGGGCGGCCCTGTGAGAGAGCAGGGGGGGCCTTCCTACAACGCGTTGGGCCCTTTCTGAGAAGGCCTCTCGGAGGCCGCCCGGGCCTTCGAGGAAGGCCTCGGGAAGAGCGCTGGGAGGGGATGGGCTCAGAGGGGAGACGCGGCGACCCCCAGCATCGCCCACGGACGCCGACGGGGGCCCGGAACAGCCCGCGCCGCCCAGGGGCCTGCGGATTCCTGGGCGGCAGAGAAGGGGGTGGTGACTAGGGGGGGGGGGATCTCATGGCGGGGGCCATGATATTTCCCAGATTTCGTGGCGCCTTTTTTTATTTTATTACGTCCCTGGCCCCCCGCTGGGCCGCGCACGTGCCGGTGGTCATGAGTTGCACCCCCTCCTCTGGACACCCCCATCTTGGCCGCTCCCGAGATTCGCTATCGGCCTATCGCAGATGTGTCGCCGATGTCAGGTGGGCGCGCCCGCCCTCAGAGCTGGCTCTCCGTACCCATCGGTCGTTGGAAGCGGGTTTTTTTGGATTCGCCAGTTCCCGATATATTTTAGGCGCCTTCCTACTTCAATGATCGAGTTAGGAGGAGGAGGAGGAGGTGGAGGAGGAGGAGGAGGAGGAGGAGGAGGAGGAGGAGGAGGAGGAGTTGCTTTACCTGTTGTTTCCGTCCTCCTCAGGGGGCGAACGCAGCCCACTCTACTTTCAACGCCGTCCTAGTTAATGTTTCTGCCGGCTTCTTCCGGCCGAGGGGTATGGTTGGCCATCAGCCCAGGGAGTACGAAGTCGCCCGCTGGTGTTGCTTGCTCGGGACATCTATCCCCAGCGCTATGGCCTGCGTGCCTCGGTTCTGGTCCTCAGAATGTCTTGTAACCGCGCTGCCTCGGAGAATGGCTGTTTTCAGGAAAACCTCAAAATAGTTTTTAAATAGGCCAAAAATAGGTTTTGCATGATTTTGTAAAATTGTTTTTAAATAGGTATTTAAATAGAAACCACTGGACGTTTCTGGTGCCGTCGAATTTTGCGGCTCATGTGTAACGGCTTGTCTCCGAAGCATCGCGGTTACTCCCTCGGAGTGAAATAGGGTCGCGCCGTTGAGTTGCGCTTGGGGGTGGCCGATCTGTGCAGGAGCATCGGTCCTGTCCGCGTTCGGGCCGCCCCGATTACCTCTTCGGAAGACGTAGGAGTCTGATCACCACAGCGCCGCATAGGAACTTCTCTGGGCAACTGTAGGACACACGCCCCGCAAAAAAAAAAATCACAAGCACATGCATATCATATTCGGGGTCTCTCGGGTGTATTTACAAACATGTAATAGAGAAACCCCGCGTGCCGCATGGGCCTCCCGAGCCAGTTTCGGCAACATGTATGTTTTGGGCTAACAAATTCGTTCAAACCTGGTGAGAGGCCCCGCGGGGGCATGGCAGATTTCCATTCGAGTCTTAGTGAACACTTGTAGAAAAATGGACGCTTCGATTGATATGTGTGCTCGCTGGCGGACGTTCAGACCGTGCCGCAACCATGGCCCCAATGCAATTGACGGGCCGTAAGGTTCCCTTCGTGTTTGGGTTAGTCATTTGTCGGATCCAAGGAAGATGGCGCATGCATGCGCGCCTCCCTCTGTGCATTTCCCCCGCCGCCCCTCTATATGTATTCTGCAGCGCAGCGTGTTCTCAGCCCGCCACCCCTGGACGAAAACCAAGTAGCAAAAGATATGACAAGCCATTGCCCCATGGATGGGAGACAATAAGGGGTGGGGGGCTGGAGGAGGAGGACGAGGAAGGGGAGGGGGAGGATTGCGAAATGTTTCATTTAAAGCTCCTCAGGGTTGCATCCGACTGGTGCTATATTATGAGGCCCATTGGTTTTCGTAGATCGGCAACGCGTCGGCACATCGCAATCCCGCGGCTTGCCCCAAGACGGTCCCAACAATTTCAGAAGCAGAGCGTCCCAGTCCACCCCCCGTTCAGCCGACTATCCCCCGAAACCGTTGTGGCTCAATTCGTGCTCATTGCACGAATTCTGGCATTTTGCCCGCGCATGCAGTCGCTCAGCGACCTGCTAGAGGAGGCTCTCGGCAGCGGCCCGTGCAGCCTGGACGCTGACCTGGAGGCCGCGGGTCGCAGCGACGATATCGCAGGCAGCTTGGAGGCAGACCTTGCAGCTGCTCTCGACGAGAGCGCCTCAGCAGCAGGCGCAGGAGATCAGGATCGGCTTGAGGAGGCCGCGCTGGTCGCCGTGGACAGTAGCGACGACGCACGGCCCGCTGAGAGCGCCATCGCCCCAGTCCATCATCGACTGGACGTGGCCTGCCCAGACCCATCGGCGTTGGAGACCTTCATCGAAGATAGCCAGGTGCTTCTCTGCGATCAATCGGTGGAGCTCGGAGTTGGCATAGAACGGCTTGGAGTCGCCTTTGCTTCTGGAGCGGATTGCGTGCACGGTGCTGCGGAGCCTAAGTTTTTGGAGCTCGTGGATGTGTTCATGGTGAGCAAAGCGTCGAGGTCTCTTCAGTATTTGGCGGACGACCTGAGCTTGCACCACGAGACAGTGATGAATAGAATTCTGTTCCATGCGTGCTGCACGTACCACATCTCGAGGCAGAGGACATTGCACGCCATCAGGACCATGTGTGCAGCTGTTCGGTCTGGTGGTGGGCGCTGCTTGCGCCTGTCGCTTCACGCGTCAATGGACGAGACGCCCATGTATCACAAAGTGTCACATGAGACGATGATTACCGACCAGTGCATCCTAGAGGCCATCCAGAACAGATCGGCGCCAGATAACATGTTGGAGTCACTTGTAGAGACTGATGTGGAGCCAAAGGGGAAGATTGTTGCATACGAGATGAAGGTCGGCGCGCTCTTCGAACTTCCTGCTGCGATCGATGATGGTGCCGACGGCGTGTCGCTGCCTCGGCGACGTTTCGTGCATGTCGTGTCTGTCATGCCGACGCCGCTGAGCAGTATCGATCGCACTACTGGCGAAGTATATCATCATCTCGCACGTTTGCACGAGCACGGCATTCCAGAGTTGGTTCCGTTGTTCCAGAGGTACGACAGGACATGTATGAGCGACGGCGACGGTGCTATTGCGAGAGCTGAACGAAATTTGTCTCAGGCGCCCAACCGTTCACATCGGAAATGCAGGATGCACATGGCTCAGCATGTGCATGAGAGAAGTTGCGGGGTAGTGTTTAATAAGTTGCTTGTTGCTCAGTACCATGCGGCGAAGGTGTTCGAGACTCCTGGTGCCAAGAGCGACTTCAAGCGGATCCTTAGAGATATCATTTCCAGAACGTTCGTGCTTAAGTATGGCATCGCCCCGCTGGACGCGACTTCGCACCGTCTGGCAGTGATCGACGCGTTTCTCCCGCCCTCCATTGTGGACGTTTCCCTCCAGAGGGCGCGCATCGTAGCCATCAGGGTTTCGAATGGGGACTTCAGGAAGCTCGGTGTGTTCGAGATGTACACGACCGACATGCATGCAAATGAGGCGGAGATGCGTTTCTGGGCCATCAGCCACTACGTGAGATGCATCATGAAGCTAGGTGTTTTCCCGTTCCCAAGGTCGAGGTGGACGAAGGCCCGAGAATCCATTCGTGCCATGGGCTTGTTGATGAACACGCACGGGCTCTGGCAGGAGGCGTTCAGAACATACGCTGAGGGACGTGTTCAGCCAGAGCCCGTCCCCAGCGGCGTTCTGGCCATCCTCGATCGTGATCTTTGCGATGGCGGTGGCGGTGAACTTGGTGCCTCGGAGGTCGCTCCAGTGCGTCGGGGCCGGGGTGAAGCGTGCACCAGGATCCAACCAACACCAAACGACAAACATGATGGGTGAGGCCCGTGGGGCCGTGGGCTCGAGATTGCGAGATGTTCCCAATCGGCGCCCCCCAGCGACCCCATCCCACTGTCCCGAAATGTCGCTGTTAGCTTTTTACTGTCGGCCTCGAGGGGCCATGGTCGAAGGGGACAGCGCAGCGTCGGTGGTGGTGGTGGCCGAGTGCACGCGTCAGCCAGCCCATCCAGAGGTTGTTGACGACAAGGCCTTCGATCGCAAGAAGGTCGCTCTCCACTTGAAGGCGGGGATGGCCACGTGCGACCCCGAGCTCGCAACTAAGATTGCTATCTTGTCAGTGCTGGTGGAGCCTCAGCAGAGTTACATGTACGACATGCTTGATCGGACGAGCTCAGATGCTGCTGAGAAGATGCGGGTTCAAGGCTCGGTGACCTCAGATTCTGCTTTCACGAGTGGGTCGCCCCACCTCGCGGCGATGATCAACGGCGAGCTCGAGGACGCGTTCTTGGCCAAGGTCAGTTCTCTGCTGGACGGGGGCGAGGAGTTTTGGCAGGTCGTTGCCCCTGGCTCCGTGACGTATGCAACCAGTTTGTCAATATTCCAGGTGTTGGCGGTCGGCGGTGCTATCGTGGTTGAGGATATCTTATCTCTGGTGTCATCACACCCCATGCGCACGTACTTGTTGGCCTTCGAGAGCGCGAAATCAGCAGACTTCGCCCGCGTGGGGGGGAAGTTGAGGTCTACATCGCGATGCTTGCTGGACTCTTGGACGATCGGTTTGCTCGACACTTACGGGGATGATATTGAGTGCGAAGCCGCTGTTGTTGATGTCCTATGCCGCGCTGCTGAGGCCGAGACCGACAACTCCAAGAGGGAGAACGCTCACGCGTGGATCAGGAGGTGCATCGTTCGAGGCTCTGAGCAGACGCACGCCGCCCACATGGAGTTGGTAAGCAGTCATCACGTTGTACGCAATGAGAGGAGATGGGCTAGCACAGTTCGACACCGCTCAACTTTGAAGCCAGCTGGCAGCAGCGCGAGTGACAAGGTTGGCGAGGAGGCGGAGGCGGAGGCGAGAGCGCCCAGTGGCCCTGGCAGCAAACGAAAGTGTGGAGGCGCATGCCGTGCGTTCTTCAGTGAGCAGCTGGGCAAGAAAGGCAAGTACACCTTTGGCGAGATCCATCGCATGTACAAGGAGCTTGACCGCGAGGAGCTTGACCGCTACAAGCGAGATGGGATGGATGCGACGATCACTGCGAGATATGGGAATCCACATCCTTTTGGAGTTGGGGCGAAGCTTGCGGACCAGAGGGCGCGCGCTGCCAGCAAGGAGACCATTCTTGAGAGCAGCAGGGCCCGCATTCGCAAGAGCCTGGGCGTGGATCCAGGCCCACCTGGGCAAGGCGATGCCGATGTTCTTGATGTTCTCGTGGCTGCTCGGGAGTGCCTTTCTAACGAGGTGGGGATGTCGGATGCGATGTCTGTGTTCGCCAAGTGCAGCTGGAACAAGCGCGTGATGAGCCAGGCCCGCGCGGTGGAGTACAACAGCCAGCTCGCGAAGTTCAAAGAGCGGACTGGGGATCGATTGGTGTCAGGCGTTTCGGATGCCCTTGCCTTGAGGGGGCTTGCAAGCGAGTCTGTTCGTTGCGTCCCTGCGCCTCCGTCGGTGTCAAGGTTTTTGTACAACAGCTCTGAGACTTTCCCACTGGCCCGTGCCGTGACCTCCCTGAGGGGCAAGCACCGCGCCTGCAAGGTGTTGATGGCAGCAGCTCTGACGGACTGGGGGCACAGGCACCGCTTGGTGCGGCATGCGACGTGCGAGAAGTTGCCGAAGCAGCCGCCCCCCCGACAGCCTTGCTTGGATGCTGGACTCTGCCTGTGCAAGGGCGACGGCGCAATGGCAGCCATGCAGGTCTCCCAGTGGGAAGCATCAGTCAAGTACGCGTTCCCCGTCGGCGCACTGCGTCAGCGCCTCCAGGCGGCATCATTTTGTCAAGTGCTCATTGGCGAGGTCCCAGTGCCACTGGACGGTGGAGATGAAGATGAAGGTGGTCTTGCCAACGTGCACGATTTACATGACAATGTTCGCATCGAGGTTTGGAGCTGTATTGCCTTTCACAATCTGAACCCTTGGAAGGCAGTGCTGATGCCTGCCAGATCGAGCGGGGCTGCTGGCGATGAGGTGGTGACCGTCGTCATGGAGGCGAAGTGGGTGAGGAGGCATCGCTACTTCATGAATCTCATTGGCGACTACGGTGAAGACGCCAGGTGGAGCGTTCTGTTTTACGAATTCGTCAACTCCGACGAGCCCAGGGCCGACGTTCACCCGTCCAGGCAGCTTGCCAGGAGGATGGGCGACCAGATCCCCGTGTCGTTCTGGAGCGGGCCTGGCGACGCGGCCAGGCTCGCCGCGCTACTTCGTCGGCGCCGTCGGGGCGACAGAGAGAGGATAAAGAGGAGCAAGGGTCCCAGTGGCGACGGCGACGATCCCAGTGGAGACGATGACGACGACGCGTTCGACGAGGACGGGGATGGCGAGATGGGCGACGGCGTTCGTGAAGTCGTTCCGGAGCCAGATGGGGCCCTCGAGGGCCGCGACGCCGACGCCCGAGGATGTCATTCGCCAGTTCCCAGCATTCATTCAGAGTCCGACGTAGCGGATTATGTGAGGGGCCTCTCTGGGAGTGATGATGAAGTGAAGCTTGGCTCTGAGATCGCAGTTTCGCCTGGCGGCGAACGCGGTCCGCCTGTAGCAGCAGCAGACTTAACTGATTCGGATTTGTTTTTTTCCAGCGAGGAAGGAGGTGATGAGCTAGGCCCTGTTGGGCCCGTGCTGCACGTGCCTCCAGGGCCCCCTGACCCTGAGCCTCCAGGTGGCGACGAGGGCCCAGGAGGAGGCGATCCACCTCCCCCTCTGCCTCCACACGTAGGCGTAGGTGGAGGGCATGAGCCAGCAGAACTTGTTGCGCTGTTCCCTGGTGGTAGGATCACGTTTTATCTGAAAGGGTGCAGGTTTGTTGCGACGTGTGAAGGCAACGGGCACCACCGTTGCAGCCGCGAGAGAATCTCGGTCCCTGGGCGCCGCCCTGCGCAGGGTCGGCCTTTGGGTTTTCTTGTGAGGTGGCTTTCGGCAGGCCACCACATCGGGACGAAAGCTGAGCACTGTGGAGGTGCATTTTTTTCTCACGCCGAGCGCTCAGAATCTCGGCTAGCCTTGCAAGGCGACGCTCGCCCTGAGGTCCAAGCCCTTTTGGCCAAGGAGCGTCCGCAGAACGAGGGTGAGCCCCTGGAGCCACTCGAGCAACCCTGACGGACTGACGGAAACGATATCATCCTTGGCATGCCCTCCTGCCTCCTGAAGTCTCAGAATCTCAGGAGCCTCCATCCCTCCGCCTCCCGTCGAATCAGCTACCGTGTTGCTCATTTGTCTCGACATTGCTGGCGCATCGGCATGTTTCGCTAATCGTGCTAGCCCTTGTCAGCCATGTCCTTCCTTGTCCTGGTGCCCGTCTTTCTCATGTCGGTAACGGGTGCGGCAATGATAGTTGTAGTGATTAACGGAAGTACGATGACGGTTAACGCGATGTTGGTCATGATGGTGATTGTAATGATGAAGGTGTTGATTTTATGGTGATGTGACCGTTATAGCGATGACGGCTGCCATGATGAGAACGATTGCGGTCGAGATGGCGATGGCGACGGCTGCCGCCCCCGCCCCACCGCCCCTGGAACTGCGGCCCCGCCAACTTCCACGATGCAGGACTGCGCTCGCTTGCCGCCCCCGCCCAAGCTGCGAGGGGGAGGGGGTCTGGAAAGGCCCGAAGGGAAGGAGGGGGAGAGGGGGAGGGGGCAGGGGCGGGAGGGGGAACACTAGGAGAAAGGGACAGGCACGGACAGAGAGCAGCGAGAGGAACTCACAAGGCTGGGGTGGGGGGTGAGGAGGAGGACTATTCCGCAGAAGGCTACGCCTGAACTCAAGGGTCTTGCATCTGCGTTACCAACGTACCAACGCGCCCGCTCAACTGAAACGGTAGGCTCACACGCCAGTTTGTTTGGCAAGCACAAGCGCGCGACAGCGAAAGCGTTTGCCATGTTGGCCAGCGTTGGCCGCGACGCGCGCACTTGCGTTTAAGGTTGGCCATGCGTTTGCCCTGGGTGAAAGGGGGCTTGCGTGCCGAACCCAGTGTTTATTTTGGGCGCGTTCGCGCCACGCGCGGCGCAAATCGCGCGCGCAGCGGTGTTGCGCGCGCGCCGCGCCGCCGAACCCCTGCGGCAGTGAGCGCCGCTGGGCCAGCCCACCGCGGTGCAACTTCGCAGCGGCGCAGCCTTGCGCAACGCGACGTGGCGCAACGCGTTGCCCAGCAGGAACGAACTCGCCACCGCGCGCGGCGCTCGAAACCAAGCGGGCGCGCTTCGACGCTGCGCGTTACCTATACTAGCGAAGCCGCTCCGCGGCGCGCGCTAAATACATTGCCTTTGCGTCTGGCCTGGTGCGTCGAGAAGTCGTCGGCGCCGCGCGCTGTGTCGCGCCCAAAATGCTGCGCTGGCGCTGCGAAACATGAGAATCAACGTTGCCGCGCGCCGAAGCTGAGTCGCGCTTTCTGGCGGGCTACGCGCGCCCCGCTGCGCGCCCGACTTCGTTCGATAACAGCACGTCGCGCCCCACCGTGGACTCGAAGGCGCGACGCCACGCGCGGCGCCTCAGGGCGCGCGATCCCATTGCGGCGATCGCATGCCGCTGGCGCATCGCGCTTCAACCTGCGCCACAACCTCCGATGAGCAGGAATGCTAAGGATACTTCGGCGGCGCGCGGGGTCGCCATCTGTTCACCCGCGTCACGTCACAGATGCTCGGCGCTCTCCACGCGAGTCCGCGCGCCGCGCCCGCCCGCCCGAGTTTGCAGCGCCGCGACAGGTCGCGACGAGCGCGTGTTGCGCGTTCTCCGCGCGCCGCGCCCCGACGCGAGCCATCTTCTTGCGCGCGGGGGGGGGGCGAACCTGCGTGAAATCCCCCAGGCGCTCCGCATTCCAGGCCCGCGCCACGGGCTGCTGTCGGCAGCGGGGCGCGCCTCCCATTCTGAATGGCGGGCGGCAATTTGCCGCCGATCTTCGGGCGGCAGGGGGAGCCGAACCAGGTTGGAGACGGGCGTCGCACATGGATGCTGCAATTCAAGCCGCAGCGCGGGGTCACCCGTTTGCGGCCGCGCCGCAAGATACGGCCACCCGCAGAAATGAGTCCAACACGTTTTGCGCGGTGGAGGGTGCACTTTTCGGTTGCGCAGGGTGAAACGCATTCTGTGCGCCGCAGTCGCTAAAACCTGGTGCCAGTGCATCCACCCGCATGAGGTTGTTCAAATGCCGCGTGGGGTCCGCCGAAAGGCAGCGGCACGGGCCGCGGTCAGGACAACGGCCATGGCATGGGCGAAATCGGCCAGGGCAACGGCAATGGCCATGGCAGTTGGAAAGGCAAGTGCAAGGACAACGGTGGCCAGGGGAAGGGCAAGGGCAAGATAAACGAACATCGCAACAGAGTGGGCCCGAAGCGGGTCGGCCGCCGCCGCTCGCACAGTCGCAGCGACCGCCGCGCTGCACGCCGCGACCGTTGCCGCAGTCGCCTCCGTCGCCGCCCCGATGCTGTCAACTCGCCCTGGCGCGCCGCAACGCTGCGCATCGCATGGCATCGGCCACGCAAACGCAACGATCCCTGTCTTCAGCGCCACTGGCGCAATAGCGCACCTCGTGCACCAGCGCCGCGCGCGCATATCCAGGCGCGTCGGTAACATTTGGGATCGGCAGAGCACGCGGCGCAGCCATGCACTCTACCGCTACCGCGGCGAACATGCGGCGGGGAAAGTTGCGCTGCGATGGTTCCTGGTTCCCGCGTCTGCCTCGCCGCGAGCAAGCCCAATCGATCTCGCGCGCGCTTGGTCGTCTCGGCGCCGAGCTCGGCACATTCCTCGCGCGGGGCCAGGCGCGAATCAAAGGCGAGCGGGCGCCGCCTCTCGCCCGCCACGCCCGCGCGCAATGATCGCGCGGCCGAGTGAGCAACAAGTCGCGATCGCCCGTTCAAGCGCGCCGTCGCTCGCGCGCGCCGTTCAGCCTTTCCTCGGTCGTAATCGGCGCGGGTGCGCCATGGCGGCCCGCGGGGCGGGGCGGGGCGGGGGGCGGGGCGGGGTGGGGCGGGGGGGAGGGGTGGAGCGGGGCGGTGCTGGGGGGGTGGGTGGCGGCGGTGTTCCCGAGATTGCGGCGCGCGCCATGCGCCTGCGCAGCGCGCCTTGGGCGGGCGCAGCGCAGGGTGGTGCGCGCCCCATCGAGCGCCACCCCACTGGGGTCACCCACTGTTCCGCCGCTGGCCGCGGCCAGCGACCCCCCCCCCCCCCCCCCCCCCCTCCCCTAATTTGCGGGCAACAAAATTACAGGGGGGAAGGGGCAGAGGCAAAATAAAAGGTAAATAAAAAAGTTAATAAAGCAAAATTGAGGTCAAAATAGCAACAATAAAATGTAAATAAAAGGTAGATCGGATTTGCCATTCTGAGGGGGGAGGGGGGGCCAACCAAAATAATACCTATTTGGAGTCGGGGGGGGGGGGGGGGGGGGGGGGGGGAGGCAGGGGGGCAATGTGCGGCGCTGCGTCGGCAGCCCCCGCCCGCCCCCGCGCCGCCCGCCTGCCGTTGCCGCCAGCGTCGGCCTTGCGAATGGCCTCGCGTCGACGGGCCTCGGTCGCTGGCGCGACGGAACAGGGTGGCGGGCGCGCCCGTGCGAGGCCAATGCGCCAACGCGGCGCGGGGGGGGGGTGGGGGAGGGGGGGGGGAAAGGGGGGGGTGCAATCGTAAATGCGCGCCCCCTTGCGAGCTCGCTCGCTGCGCATCTCGAATGCATCACTGGCGCCGCGCTGCATGGACAGCGAAGGCGCAAGAAGGCGCCAGCGTGTCTTGACTTTTGTCAATCAACCAGGCCACCCCCAAGCGCGCACAATCCCAATCGGTCGGGCGTTTTTGCGTCTGCACAACACAGCCAGCGACGCATCCGTTTGCAAGGGGTTATGCCATGGCGCACGCACCGCGCCCTTGCGCGCTAATAAAGGCGCCTGGCGCGTCGCGTTTCACTGGCTTGCGCTCCGAAAAAAAGGCTTGCGCGGCGCAAGGGCAGAAGCGCGCGCGCCGCGGCGCCGCCGTCGCGTTGCCGCCGCGGCGCGCGCGAATCGTCTGCAGCGCGGCGCGCCTGCGTGGCGCCGCCTGCGAATGGCCCAAAAAGCGCGACGTGCGCGAACAGCGGGCGCGTCGCGTTCGGAAGTGCACCTCCGTGCGCTGGCTAAGGGTGGCGCCGCCGCCTCGGGCGGGGGCGTCGCGAGTCGCCGAGTCGCGCGTCTGGCTCTTTGGGAGGGTGGTGGGGGGTGCACCCGCGACGGCTGCCAGGGGGGAGGTGCGCGCACGCGCGCACGCTCGCTGTTGCGACCAGAGCCTTGCGTGGCGCGCCATCGGCGTCGGGCGGACTTCTCCGCGAACTCGAACGGCGGGGGCGGCGAGGGGGGGCGGCGGCGCTTGAGTCGCGGCGCGATGGGCGCGATTGTACGTCTGCCGCGCGCGGGGGAAACTCTCGCCACATGGCTCATGCGCGGCTTGCTGGCGCTAGGGGGCGCCGCCCTCGGCGCGCGCGCCGAACGCAACCGTCCCGCGCCTGGCGCGGGCTGCGTGAGACTGCGGCGCGGCGGCGCGTCATCGGTTCTTTGCGGGTCCCGAAGCGCGTCGCGGGTGGCACAGCAGAAGCATCGCGTGACCCATCGGTTGGGAGCCATCGCCCGCCACGCATAGCCATTGCTGCGCTTGCGTGAGTTCCAATTAGCGTAAGAAAGAACGGGCCGCTGTCGCAGTCCACCCTTGTGCGACGGCGACGCGCAATTACTGTTGCGCGTAGGACGGGCGCGTAGGCGGCGCCGCTGCCAACGAAGTTTTGCGCGCTTCCAGGCTCGAGGGGCACGCTCTTGATCCCGCGCGTCGCGTGCATATTGGCGGCGCGCGCTGTCTCTCGAGCAGGCCAGGCGGCGCGGGGCTCTGCGCTGTGATGACTGCGATGGAACCAGCCGCAACGCTGCAAAATGATTGCAACGGCGTGGAGGGGGGGGGGGGGGGGGCAGGGGCAGCACTCGGCTCGCCGCGAACGCATCGGTTTCCCATCCTCGGCTTTGCGACCGCGCAAGCTGGGCCCTGGGCGCGCGTCGTCAGATGCGAATTGGTTCTGGGTTCGGGGAGGGGGGGGGCGGGCGCGTCGAATGCGGTCGGTTGTCGCGGCGGTGTTAGAGGGTTGCTACGGTTGGTGGTGATGTGCGCCTGAACTTGGCGCGGGCTCGCCCGTGGGGGCGCTGCTGGAGCTGGGTGCATGCTGCATGCTGCGGGCAAGGCCGACGCGTTTGAGGTTGAACGCGGGTTGCAGTGCCCATGTGCGTGGGCGGCTGCGCGGGGCGCGCGACGTTCAGACTGCCTCGGGCGGGCGGGTTAGCGCGGTCAGGAAGACAGTTGACGACGCGCGTTGCGAAGCCGCGGTCGTTTGCATGACGCGTGCAGCGCTGCGTCCCAAGATGTCGGCCGTGGCCCATTGATTTCCATGCGTTCTGGTCGGGCGCAGGTCGGCGCGTCGGATGGGCATCGGTCGGGCTGCGGGCCGCGACGCTAGCGCTTGCGACGCCATGGGGGGCACCAAGTGTTTCCACGTCGCAATGAGGAGCGCAGGCTGCGGCGGCGCGGTGCGCGAAAATAAGTTCAGGGACAGCGCCGATTGCCCAGAGGGCGAAGCGGGCGATGCTGTCAAGTCGAAGTCGGGCTTGGTGCTGCGCCATTGCGGGCGGGTTTGTGCGAGCACGCAGCGGGCGTTCGCCTGGGCCCGATGATCATGCGCGTTCGAGGACGCTGGTCGGGTGCCATTCGCGGCGTCGGAGAAACTGTCGGATGGCGCACCGCGCGGCGCCGCATCAATATCAGCGACGCAGCATGCAGCGTTGTCGAATTGGGCATCGGTTGCTGTCACGCTCTTAGCGCCGCATCGGTGTCAGCCTGGGGAATCGCGATGGCAGGCGCATTCCATGTGCGACGCGCAGCTTGGCCATGGGCCATGCAGTTCACATGTCCTGAGCGCCGCAGTCGGCGCCCTACCAACCCGAGATTAGCAAGATCGCGGGGTAGGCCCGCAAACTTGTTTGCTGGGCAGGCACAAGCGCGCGACAGCGAACGGCGAACGGGAGCGCGGGGGCGTCGGCGTCGGCGGCCGTGCCCGCCGACGAGCGCGACGCCGCGCAGGAGCGGCCTGCGAGAAGGGGGGGGCGCGCGCCGCGCCGCGCGGCGCCGCCAGCGCTGTTTATGTTGTGTGTGTTGGCCGCCGCTTGGGTCTGGCCGCCGCTGGGGCCCCGCGCCGCGTCGCGGCGGCTCGGCTTCGCGCGCGCGGCGAGCGCGTCGCGCAGGTTCTCATGCCTTGCTGCTAGCCATCGGCGCTGGCAGCTGGTGCGCGGCATTATGGCACTATTCACCCCCGCCCTCAACCGCCCCTGGGGGCAGTCGGAACCCAGGTGACCCTGCCAGGGGGTGGGCGCCGCGCCGTGGGCAACGATCCAACAAAACCACGGGCGCGGCCCGCCTCCTGGGGGCGCCGCGCCCAACGATGAGATGGGATGGGGTGCTGGCGGCCTCGCAGGGGCGGTCGCTGCAGGGCGCGCGCAGCGTTTAGCGTTTGTGGCGGTGGCACCTGCGTTTGCTTGAGCGTTCGGCGCCTGGGCCATGAGGGCTGGTTGAATGCGGCCGCGTCGCGCCGAAGCTGGCGCGCGTGGCCCTTTCGCGCCGACACCGAACTCAGTCGAGGATGCGCGGTGCGTTTGCGACGCATGAGTTGGGTGTCGCGCGACGCGATGGTAGTCTGATGTAGATGCCGCGCTGCCCATTATCATTGCGTGCGGGCCCTCCCTGAATGCTGCGAGCTGGTTCAGGTTGCGCGTCGGGTCTGCCTTCGTGCGACGCCGACTAATGCCGAGCGCGCTGTCCCATCGCCCATCGCGCGTGCACTGGGTACCTCTTAACTTGGTTGGCGCGCGGTGGACACGCCGCAATTGGCAATGAGCAGCCCAGGCGCGCGTCAGTGCAGTTTCGCGCGGCACACCCGCGCCAGCGGGTAGAACCGCTTGCAACGGCAGTTATGAGCGGGGTGGTGGCCATGCGCGGGCCATTCACCCTCGCTCGTTTGTTAACCCAGCATCGGTCCCGCCCCATCCATCAGCGGAAGCCAGTGTCTCGCGAGTGACTAAAAAGCAACAGCAAGCCCGCTGTTGCCAGCACCTTCGGCGCGAAACGCACCACCGCCTGTGTAAATGTCCATGGCGCTCGTTAATAAGCTTGTGTCGCGCCGCTAATCTAGCGCAATGGCATGAACGTTGCTCGTGTTGTCCCGAAACGTGCGCCACTGGTTAAAACAGTACACAAACACGGCGTCGCAACCAAACACATCTAATTCATGCCACCCACATGTCCGCAGTTGCGTTGTAACTCGATTTTCGGTCGGGGACAAACCGGCCTCGATCATCAAATTCGCGTCCTTTCGCGTTGAGGGAAAACCTTTGCATCCTTGCCTTTCATGTAGTCTAAGCAACTCCCCCCGCGCCATTGCAGTAGCACGTGTCCCATTGGAGATCCCAGCTCGTTACCTTGTCGGCGTCAGGTTGCCGAATCAGATTTGGTGGCCCTTGATGCCGCTGTCTTAGAGGCTGCCGTTGCTCGACATAGCCTAGCAGGAGGATGGCCGATGCCGATGCTATTCCGTCGTTTGCAGATTAGTCTCTCGGTAATTCCAAGCATTGCAATTGGTGCTGCGTGGGGTGAGCGGGCCGACCACGCTGAATCTTACCAGACGTTTTTTGTGCCACAGTTGTCCATAGCCATTTGCGTTCGACAGAGCATCGGGCTTATTACGCACATCCACGTTCCATGCCGCCGAAACGTAAAGCTGGCGAGGTTCAGTCTGATGTCCCGCGTGCCTTTGGCCCGGCCGCCACTGCTGGGCCCATCCCGCACTGCAAGGGCGAAGGCAAAGGGACTTACCATGTCGGCCCGAAGCAGGAGTTCGGCTCGGGCTCGGGGAGATCTTCGGACAGCAAGGCCCCGCCCATGAAAAAGGCGAAGGTCGGTTGCGGCATCTGTGGCGAGAAGTCTGTCGGCATGGAGTTGGCGACGAAATGCTTGAAGTGCAGCAAGACCCACCAGACGACTTTCCCCTTCTGGGATTGGGACACGCTTTGCAGCCAGTACCACGAGAATGACAAAGTGAAGCGCGGGTACGACAACGCTCGCGACATCATCCACAATTCTGGCGGCGTTGAGCCCGACAGAGTTTGCCAGGAGACCGTTGCCGAGAGGAGCGGTCTTTTCGAGGACACCGCGTGGCCGTTCCGCCTGCTGAAGGAGAGCGACGTGTGCGAGATATACCACCAGCAGCCGTCCGAACTCGACCTCAAGCCCACGAGCGTCGTGGATTCACACGGTGCGTTGCGTTACTATTATGTGCAGGCCAACCCTCTTCAGCCATATCCCGTCGTGAACATCTACCGCCGCAGGGAGCTCAACCATTCGATGTCCTTGATGGCGCCCGAGTCCAGGATGTTTCCCGAGCAGGGCGCCTTGCATATGCAGTCGATGATCGAGCATCGTTGCATGGACCTCAGGGGCTTCTTCAACGCGCCGAGCCATCAGGGCATCTTGGACAGGATCGAGGACAAGCGCACACAGGCGGCGATCGCTGAGCAGAACCGTCGTTTGAAGGAGGGGCATGTGCAGGAGCCTCAGCCGCAGCCTGATCATCAGCCTATCGTCATCGAAGGCCCTGAAGATCCAGGTCCACAGTCTTTGGAGGGCGCCCTGGAGGCGTCTGAGACGTCTGGTGGTTGCCCTGATGCTGCTGCATCGTCTATGGGCCCTCCGTCGGTCACGCCTGTGAAGAAGTTGGACAGGCTCTCGCTGGGATCACGCCCGTCGCCGTCGGCTGACGCCGCGGAGACGCCCGACGACGCTCGTTCTTCGTTGGATGAGGCGTTGACCACTGTCGGCTCTGAGACGCGCGCCAGCGAGAGGCCCAACATCAGATTCGATAGCAGTTGCGCGGACAGCTCGGATGAGGAGGACGAGGAGGCCAGGAAGGAGAAGGCGTCTTGGTCCAGGCTGAGGCCCGATGGCTACGTAACATCTGTCCCACCCTCCCCTCAACACAGCGCATCCACACTGCTGTGCTATGTGTTACGCCCGCGCGCGCATACGTAGATAACACTTCCAGCACGTGCGAGCGTGTGTGAGTGCATATATAGTGCCGTACGCACGTGTAGGGGCGCACATACATACTACCAGGTCGTGCACGCACGGGGGTGATGCCGCGTAGTCTTCGGGCTCGGTCTCCCTGAGGCTAGCCATCCACAACTGCAAGATATATAAATTCCTGGGTGGCCGCAAGGTCGGCCACACGCTTCGCAAGTTGCGTGACCTTGTCCAAAAGGTGGCCGATGACCCTCAGATCGACGAGGCGAAGACGTGGCTTGACCTTGCAGAGAGGGCCAAGGTGGCAGGCGACCTGAAGTGCAAGGCCATTGCCATCATGAACAGCACCGAGCTTCGCAAGCTGACAGATGACATCGACAAGCTCTTGCCGAATACCCCCGCTGTGTTCCAGCGCGCCGTGTGGGACAGGGCATTGAAGGATTGGAGATCCGATGCCGAGTGGGCTTCCAAGCCTGAGTTTGCGATCAAGCTCAGCCTGCCGTGGCCCCACGACTTGGGAGACGTGGAGTCGGACAATCGGTTCTTGTGTTCGTCGCCGTCGTTGGCCAAGATGTCGGTGCCAGTTGCAGAGCAGGCTGGCCTCTTCAAGGACTACCTCGTCAAAGTCGTGACGAAGAGCTTCCTCCAGCTCGGCAAGGAAGGACATGCTAAGACACTTGGGTTTTGCAGCGCTGCGATTGGTGAGATCAAGGCCATGCCGATGACCTGCGACGCCGTCGTCGACGCTGCAGCCGCTGAGGTGATCGCGGCGCTGCAGCTGGTGATGACCATTACGGGCTCCACGAGAGACGCGGTGCCCCTCTCCACGGTTGAAACGATTATTCGTTCCAAGCCTGGGACGCTCTATGGTGCCGTCTACGCTATAATCAAGGCTGAGCCCTACTGGAAGGAGGTGCTCGACACGTTCATGAGGTACTCACCCGAAGTGAAGAAGTGGCGCCCCACGCTGACTAAGCACCTCACGGACATCGAGGGGGTCACGCGTGCGCCGACGCCGACGCCCGTGGTCCTCGAACGTGTTCTCGCTGACCTGCCCAAGGCTAAAGCATCCTTGCCAGCTGCAGATGTCGAGAGCCTCCTCGTACTCACCAGGCAGGCTGTGGACGCCTACTTCGAGAAAGCGAAGATGCTTGTGCAGGAGTCCAGGGATGCAGCTACCAGTGATCTTCATGATGCTGCGTGGGCCATTCAGAAGGCAGCGTCTTATCTCTACGGCGCGCAACCCCAGTGGCAGGATGCCTTGGTCGTGATCGACTGCGCGCTGATGCAGAACAACGGGAAGCACCTCGTCGAGAGCTTTTGCGAGAAGATCAACTGCTTCAACAAGGATACGTTGCTGTACGCCGTTTCCAACTTCAGCCAGATAGAATCCCTTCGTAGCGAGATGTCTCCAGAGAGCAAGCAGAAGCTCGTATCTTTCACCATGTCTGCGATTCAGCTTGTGACGAAGAAGCGGGATAGCATCCATGACATCGCTGGGGATCAGATGTTCGACCCTGCGCTGATGTGGGTATCTCAGTCGACGGGTTGGGCAGACTGGCATGAGGTGTGTCCGACCAACGTTGGTTTCACGTCCGCCGCGCAGCTCTGCAGATGGATGAAATTGGCGAAGGCGCTGGCGGGCGCCACTGCGACGCTGCACGCCAAGGACACCACGTGGGACAGCAAGGCTGCTGCAGCTGTGCCTGAACACAGCGTGGGCGCGTTCCTGGGCCTCCTCACGCAGTACACGGGCATGAAGAACGAGTTCGAGGACGTCGGGGACCCGACCAAGGTTCAGAACATGATTCGAGATACCTGGATGCAGGACTTGCTGGAGGAGAGCTTGGGCATGAAGGATTTGCTCTACACGTCCCGCCTGCAGATGTACGTCGACAAGCTCGCAGAGACGCATGATACGGTTCCCTTGGGCAAGTTCAAAGGTGGGGTCTTGGGCAGATCGTGGCGCCTGTCACTGGCCGAAGGAACAGACATGACTATTGACGAGATGCTGGCCTCCCAGAGCTGCGAAACGTTTTTGAAGGACTGCCCCTACGAGTCTCTCAAAGCGCAGGTCATCCAGAAGGTCGCCATCAGGGATGCCATCACCAAGCTTGGGATCGACTTTGGGAGGACGGACGACAGCCCTTCTGATCAGTTGCAGGCTCTCCTGGGTGACCTCACGGCAGCAGGGACCACTTGCGTTGAATACGCTGTGCTCTACGGCCTTACAAAGGTCAGGAGCAACGCCGTGGCGTTGAAAAAGTTCGTGACGAAGATCGAGTCTGACAAGATGCATTGGGATGTCAAGGTCTTCCCTCCAGTCCAGGAGGTCATTCGCAAGGCACTTGCGATGGAATCGATTGTGTAATCATGAGGAGTGGTGGCCTGCGGAAGTACAGTATCCCCTCCAGGAGGAAATGAATGCTGTGTGGATGTGATGGCGTCGCGGTGTTACCGCGACGATCGACGTCGACGATGCGGCAGTGGGTCCGCCGGTGGGTGCGGATGTTGACAACAAGGCAGTTTGCCGAGAGAGCGCATCATCACGATCCGCATCACATCCACCATCGTCGCCACCGATTGCGGGAACACCGTCAGAAGAATGTTTGATCCAGAAGCTGTGAGGAGGAGGAGGAGGAGTGAGGCAGTAGAAAAAGGGCAGGAGGGGAGGGGAAGGGCGGGGACAGGAGGAGAAGGGAAATAACAGATTCAGACTGGGAGAAGAAGCGCTTACGAAACACTTGCAACTGAGGATGCCTCCAACGCTCGCACTTCGTTCCGTGCTGTATTCCTTTTCCGCTTGCGCGGTCCCTGAACCCTGAAGCATGGTTGCCGTGATGGGGGTGAGAGGGAGGGGGGGGGAGGAGGAGGAGGAGGATGAAGAGGAAAGGCTGAAGGAGGACGAGACAGAGGGGCAGTAGGGGGAGAAATGGCAGGAGAAAGGAGGAGGAGGGAAAAAGGAATAATGGTGAGAAAAAGGGAAGCCCCCCCCCCCTGGGAGGAGGAGGGCGGGAGGTGGAGGTGGAGGATCACATGTAGCCCGATGTTTTGGTTTACAGCGAACTTCGAGGATGCCGCGATCCCCCCATCGATTCAGAACCGATGTGTGTTTTTTTAGATGGGGCCACCTTGTGGACTGCATCGCGCAGTAATGGTCGTGGGCCGAATCCGAATCTGTTGCATGTGTTTATGGTACCGTTGTGGCTCTAATCAGGGACCCCCCGAATCAATGGGACAAGCTTCTTAATCGCCCCCGAATTCTTGCAGAGGCGTGTTGTAGCGTAGCGCCATTCAAGGCGAGGTGCAAACAAAGCAGAGGAACTCCCAGACCAACGAGATTGCCACTGCGCGGACACCTGAATCAAGTCAATGCGAAATTGCAGACACCGACCGCCACTGCCAAATACAACCGCTTGTGCTCGAGACCAGAGGAACGGAAAAAACCATGTAACCGCCTTTCGGATTACGATCCACTGGCGAAAAAAAAGCCGTTCGAGTAGTTCAACAACTAAAAAAAAACAATTTTACAAAATCATGCAAAACCTATTTTTGGCCTATTTAAAAACTATTTTGCGGTTTTCTTGAAAACAGCCCTCTCCGAGCCAGCGCGGTTACAAAGAATGTCCTTTCTTCTCTTGAATGCGCATCCCCAAGATTACCATCGTTTTGGGCATGCCAATCTCAGGGGTGATGATCATATCAAGGCTGGTGAGCTGGTTCCTGAGAGGAAAGGACGGGGAAAAGAAAAGCGCACCTCCAACTCCTCCCGCCCTCCCAGAGGCCCCCGCGGCGGCCGCAGAGGGCCCCAATGAGGCCTCGAGACGATGTAGAGACTCCTCGCAGGCGCAGACGCAGACGGTTCCTGAAGGTGCTGGGCAGCCCAAAAAAGCCTTGAGATGGCCCGAGAGAGGATCCCAGGAGGCTCCACAAGAAGTTTCCCAGAGGCGCCACGCAGGCCTCCAATAAGCCCCACAGCGGCCATCTAAGCGCGCACCACGCGAAGCGAGAACAATCCCTAAGAGGCCCCTAGGAGAGCACACGACCCTCCAAGACGTCCCAGGATGCTCGCCGGAAATATGTATGAAAAAGGCCATCTGTATCAAGAAGTTCTTAGTCGTCGGACGCTCTACCAGTCGTCACTGCTGCTGTGAATCTCCCTAGAGCCCCGAATACTAAGACGGCGCAGACCAGCCTACCAGACGGCCTCAGAACGTGCCAGACGGCCCAAAAGCGCGCTAAGGTGGACCTAGAGGCCCCTCTGAAGCGACCCCGAGGACTCCCCCATCGCCTCCCAGATCCCCAACAGGACAGTCCCCAGGAAGAATCCGACACGCCCACGAGACTCCCAAGAGGCTCTCTAAGATTCCGAGCCGCTTCTTTCTTAAAGAGCCAATTCGGCAACATGGCGACCAGTGTGGCGTATGGCACTTCCCTCTTCTCCCCGTTTTCGCTCCTTCTTCTCACATTTTTCCCCGGATCTTCCTGTTCTGCCCGTCTGCACTAACATCAACCGTCTCACGCATGTCCACACGTGTTTCAAGGTCAGGGTTCGTGGTCTATGAGGCTGCGACGCTGTCCAGACCCAGGGGCAGGGAAAACACCTGCCTGACCGAACAGGCGACGAAGGGGCTTCTGCAGAAGGTAGAGAAGACTGAGACATGAGCCATCATGCCACCTGCGCTCAGAGGACGTGTCCGAGACATCTACGTGAGCAATGGCCCCAGCGCCGCCCCCTCCCCACCCCGCCACCCGGGGCACTCAGAGCACATCATGGGCCCCCCCCCCCGCCCGGAGCCACTCCACAGGGCCCGTCATGGATTCAAGAGGCCCCCAAGGGAGGGCAATGGGGGCCCCAAGAGGAGCCCCCCTTCGGCCCAGAGATGGCCGCGCGAGAGTCCCGCGAGAGATGGTCAGGAGGAGGAGGTGGGAGACGACAAGGAAGAGGAGCCGCCCGCCTGCCCATCACCCGGCACTCCTCCATCCCCGCCCTCCCCAACTTACCATCGTCTTCCGGATTCCCCCTTTTCCCCCCCTCCACTGCCCGTTCCTCCCCACCCCTGTTGCGCGCCGCCAAGCTCCTCCCTCCTTCTGTCTGAAAGAGCGTGTTCTACCGCTGCTGGCGGAAAACCGGGGGGGGTCACTGGGGGTTCCCAACCCTTCCCCCCCCCATCGAAAACCAGGGGGGTCACTACAGGTTCGAACCCCCCTCCCCCTCGAAAACCGGGGGGGGAGGGGGTCACTACCGGTTTCGACCCCCCCCGCCCCCCCTCGCCGCCGGCAAACGATTCCCGCTCCTCGGGACAGTTGCAATGGTGAGGATACTGGGACAGTGGTGGGAACGGTGGTGGTGGGGACAGTGGTGCGGGGACAGTGTGGTGGGGGCAGTGGGGACGGTGGGACAGCACAGTGGGGCAGCGGCGGGGGCAGTGGGACAGTGGTGGGTACAGTGGGGCAGTGGTGGGGACCATGGGGAAAGTGGGGAAGGTGGGACCGTGGTGGGACAATGGTGTGGAGAGTGGGGACAGTGAGACACTGGTGGGGGCACTGGTGGGGACAGCGGGGACAAGCGTGGGAACAGTGGGGACGGTGGGACACTGGTGGGGACAGTGGGACAGTGGTGGGGACGGTAGTGGTGGGGACAGGGGTGAAGGCGGTGGTGAGGACAGTGGTGGGACAGTAGTACAGTGGGGAGAGTGGTGAGGACAGTGGGGACAGTGGGACAGTGGGACAGTGGGACAGTGGTGGGGACACTGGGGACGGTGGGACAGCACAGTGGGACAGCGGCGGGGACAGTTGGACAGTGGTGGGTACAGTGGGTACAGTGGGGACGGTGGGACAGTGGAGGGGAAAGTGGGGAGAGCGGGACCGTGGTGGGACAATGGTGGGGAGAGTGGGGACAGTCAGACACTGGTGGGGGCAATGGTGGGGACAGCGGGGACAATGGTGGGAACAGTGGGGACAGTGGGACAGTGGTGGGGACTGTGGGACAGTGGTGGGGACAGCGGTAGTGACCCCCCCCCGGTTTTCCGGAGGGGGGGGGGTCGATCCGGTAGCGACCCCCCCCGGTTTTCTGGAGGGGGGGGAGATTCGAACCAGCAGTGATTTCCCTGGTTTTCCAGAGAAGGGGGGGGGTCCGAACCGGTAGTGACCCCCCCCCGGTTTTCCGGAGGGGGGGGGTTACGGGGAGGGGGTACCGGGGGAAAGGGGGTGGTGGTGGTTCCAGCAGGGGGGGGGGATTTTCGGAGGGAGGGGGGACCCCCGGGTTACGGAAGAAGAGGGGGGGAATTTTCCACAGTAAAGCGGCGGTGGATTACGTTCTCTCTCTCTCTCTCTTTCTCTCTCTCTCTCTCGCTCCTTCTCTCTCACTCACATATATTTACATATAGAGACATATAGAGGCTTCCTTGATGGGGTCGGAGTAGATGGGGTCGGAGGATCGCGCCGCATCGCCGATGCATCGGCGATGCGGCTCGACGTGGAGACCGGTTTTCTTGATGACGACGACGACGTCGCCGATGCATCTCCGGCGTCGCCGATGCATCGCCGATGCATCGCCGATGCATCCCCGCTGCGGCGCGATCATCCGACCCCATCGACTCGGACCCCATCAAGGAGGCCTCTTTTTTGATTAATTACGGGCGGAAAGAATCGCCGATGCATCGCCAATGCGGTGCGATCCTCCGACCCCTTTTTCTCGGACCCCAACAAGGAGGCCGCCTCTACTTTGACTACGGGCGGGAAGATCTCCAGATCTGCGGACGAGGAGTAGGGGGAGGGGGAGGGAGAGGGGGAGGAGGGCAAGTTAGGTGCGCTCTCGTCTACATCTGACATCCTACCCCTCCCTCCCATCCCTTACCATGGCGCTGATTTTCTCTATCCGCGGACGCGTGTCGTAGCGGACCTGTGGCTCCGCGCGCGTGTGCGTAGTGGGTGGTGGTGCGCGTGCGTGCGTGCGTGTGTGCGTGGTTGTGGTTGTTGTGGTGGTGGTGTGTGTGTGTGTGTGACGTGGTGTGGCGTCTTGGTGGTTTGGTGGTGGGCCAGGTGCGTACGTGCGTGATGGCGGTGGTGGTGGTGGTGGTGGTGGTGGTGGTGGCGGTGGTGTGTGTGTGTGTGTGTGTTTTGGCGCTTTGGTGCATCAGCGGCCTGGGGCGTCGATACCTGTCCAGGCCCGTGCGATGGGCCCTCGAGCGACCTGCCGCCACCTTCCGAGCCTGGCGAGGCCGAGTCGCGGGCAGCGCCCCCGCCAACTCCCCAGGGTGCAGAGCGCGGTGGCCCCCACGAGGCCGCGCCCCACCCTAGGCCCCTCAGCCTGGCGCCAAGGGGGGCCGAGGAACAGCACGCGCCACGCCCAGGCCACCCGCAACGCGGGAAGAGAGGCCCGAGCGCCCCGAGCGGCCAACCCTTCCAGGCTCCTCAGCTCACGGACACCGCCGCGCCAAGGAGGGCAAAAACACAAGAGAGCCAGATCATTGAACGAGCACAACGGCCTCACCTCAGATCTTTGCCCGACTTTGGGTCCTGGCCTCGCTTGATGCGGCTGATCCGCCTCTGACGTTCACGATCCCCTGGGTCTCTGGGATCGAGCCGCCTGCAGGGACCATTGATGGTCCTGGCAACCGAGCTGTAGTACGCGCCACACATGACGCAGACCACGTACTTGCCGACGATCTCGACGGTGTGTGGCCGCGGCTCCGCCGATGCCGCTCGTGGCGCCGCCAGTGCAGGCTGCCCGCGGCTGGCGAGCTGGGCAGAGGCCGCCCACCCGCGCGGACCGCGCGCTGGCGCCGACGATGCCGCCCCCGCCACCGACGCAGACGAGGACCCCGCCGTAGCGCCACCGCCTCCCACGTCCAGGGAACCAGCTAGCTCGTCCTCTTCATCACGGTCGGCACCGTCACAACGAGCAAGCCGAGCCTCCAGGGCAGCACTGCGGATCCGCAAAACACCCTAACGCCCCGCCCCGCTCGCTGGTGCCCACGCCTCCTGCGGAAGGGGTGCCCTGGAGGCGAGGTCGGGACTGTGCGACGACGTGCGCTCTGACGCCACCGAGCCCGACGCCCACGAAGGTGGCGGCCGCTGCTGCTGGGGCGGCGCCTGCCGCTCGCCCGCACACACACGACCTCCCCGTCGCTGTGCACGAGGGCCACGTCCACCTCGCCGCCGTCGCCGCTGTGGGCTGACTCCTGAGCTTGACTATCCACGATTCCACCTTGGTCGTCGGAATCCGAGGAGAGAGGCTCGTAGACCCACTGATGCCACGCACCCGTCTGAGGTGGAGCGCGGTCCCCCAGCAAGCTCCGGAAGCACGCCCTGATCTGGTGCAGCACGTCACGGTAATGCCGTAGGAGCCGTCGTCGCTGCCTGCTGGTTAAGCCCGAGTCGGGCCTCATCCTGGCAAACTGCGCCTGCCTGGCAGGCTCCGCCCGCGTCCAGGATAGGAGGAGTCGGCTTGCAGGGGGGGGCGGGCGCGGGGGGGGCGCCAACGACCGCGCCGATTCCATCGCGGCCCGCTGCCCCTTCCCGGGACTCAGGAATCCTCCGGGCCCAGTCGGCCTCGCAGTCGGCGCCGGCGTCGCGTCGCCCGCGAGCGCCAGCCGGCGGGGCGGGCCGACCTAGTTGCGCATGTTTGGCGCGAGAGACCCGCGCGGGCCTCGCGCTGTGCCCGCGCCCCAGGGCGACGGCCCAGGCCCTTGTAGCCTCCCGCGCTGACGCGATGGCCTCGCGCGCGGCGCCGGAGCGGGCGCCGCCGACCGTTCGGTTCGTTCCCGCGCACTTCTCATGCGAGAACGCAAAGCCCCCCATGCTGCTCGCGCGCTTTGCGCGCTGAGCAGCATGGGGGGCGACGGCCACGCGTTCAATGGGAAACCGCAGCGCAAGTTTCCATCCCCGCGCGCGGGGCGGGGTATGAACTTACAGATGCGCCGACGGTCGAGAACTCGCGCGCGCGCCCGCGCCTGCCATGTTGGGCGTGCGCACTGGGCCCGGAAATCTGTGGCTCGGCCGCCCGATGCGCCCCAAAAATCGCCCCGCCTCCCCCCCCGCCCCCCTCCCCCTCAAAACTCTTCCGCGCTCGTGGAAAAACCATGCCGCCGAGGCGGGAGCTCGGGCCGCGGCCTGATGGTCCCCGGGGCACAGGGGATCAAAGGAATCAGCACGGAATCAGTACAGAATCAAAACAGAATCGGCACAACCGCGACCCCTGATTCTAGCGGAATCAAAAGAATCAGCACGGAATCGGTACGGAGTCAAAGGAGGAATCGGCGATGGAACCAGAATCGGCCAGAACGGGGAAGTAGGCCAGAATCGGTGCCAGAACCCATGGAGAGAGGCCTTTTTCCCGCGAGTTCATTGCGGCGGGTCCGCGGCGCGGGCGCGCCGCGCGACTTCGCTGGTTCAGCGAGGCGCGCAGTCGGCGTTCAGAGTGAACAGGTTGTTTTCAGGGCGATATCCTGGCGGCGCGCTGGCGCATTGCGCATTTGCATATTCCTGGCGGGCTGTTTGAAGGCGACCCGGCAGCGTCGGCCGAATGGCCCGCAAATGCCGCGCGGCCGATCGCGCGCCCCATGCGGCCACGTCGACCGCCGTGTGCCGCGACGGCCGCGCGCCCCGGACCGCGCCATTCCCGCGTTGGATTGGACGGCGCAGCGCACGTCCTCCAAGAGCCATTACAAGCATATCGCGCGTGTCGAGCCAGCAGCAATCGCTCCCAGAAGCAGCCTTGACAGGCGCCCCATGCCCGTTGTCGCCCGGTTCCGATCCAAATCATAGTTTCTGAGGATGCGCTTGCGCGAATGCGAGCGCGCGGGCAAGTAACGCGTGCGCGCGCTTGGCGCAGCCTGGGAAATCTTACATGGAGCCCCCCGGGGGCGCGGGGCGCCGGCGACGCTTCCGCCCGCCTCCCGCGCGCCCGACCCCCCCCGCAAGCCGACTCCTCCTAGTCCAGGACGTGGCACACATGTCGTCAACCACCTGCCTCACCGTGCGCCCAGGGCTACCCCGAAGTAGGTGCTCTCGGACGGGGGCCCACGGCTCGGTGCCCAGGAGCATCTCCAGGCACTCGGAGCACCACGTGCGAAAGCCCCACTCGTTGGTGGAGTCGTCCAGGTCGAACCTGTCGATCCAAACGGACGCCCAGACCTCAGCGTCGTCTATGACCGCCCTCACGTGGTGCTGCTCTGGGCTGACCTCGGGGGGCGGCACGCCCATGCCCTCAGGCCCGTCTGGCAGCGCCTCCATCCTGCGCACGGCCGCCCTGGCTTCTACCAGTGGCGCCCAGAGAGGATCTTGAGCAGGCGGCCCCTGCGAGGGGCTGCGGTCTGGCAAGCGCTGCTCCTCGTCCTGGGCCTCGTGGTCTGGGCGCTGGCTTGCGGAGTGTCCAGCTGCGCCAGCCGCCACCGGCAGGGGGGCCGCCACCCTGCCCTCCTTGGCCGCGCTCTTGACGATCTTGCCCTGAAGCCCTTGGAGTCGACCACGGCGCTCTTGCAGCAGGAAGGCCGCCAGACGAGTGCGCGCCACCTTGCCGCAGTTGACGCACTTGTGGTATCCCCGACAAGCTGCCAGGGCGTGCGGGTGCTTGGGTGCCGCCCCGGGGCGGGCTGCCGACGGCGCGTTGACGCCCTGCTGTTGCAGCCGAGGGCGGGGCGCGGCCAGCTTGGCGCCGCCTAGGAGGACCCTGAAATGACCGATGTACTCCAGCGCGCGCTTGGTGTCCTTGAGCTCCTGCTTGAGCTGCGTCGTGGCCCACTCTGGTGGCGCGCTGAGGTCCGCCCCTTTTCTTAGCCCAGATGTCGGCGAGGTCGT
The DNA here is from genome assembly GCA_963575745.1 of Prorocentrum cordatum. NCBI lineage: Eukaryota > Dinophyceae > Prorocentrales > Prorocentraceae > Prorocentrum > Prorocentrum cordatum. Next base: position 971,538 of record CAUYUJ010015915.1, on the reverse strand, counting down.
TGTGTTTCATGTGAAGCTGGACCTCCTCTGGCAGAGCTTGGCGCTTGACCTGTGATATGTGCGAGGCGACCTTGATGATGGACAGCTCCTGGCCTGGGGCGATGCCCACGTCGTCTAGGCGGTCCCAGATCACCGCCCACACGCGCGCGCATGGCCTGGCCGCCGCGCAACACCACGCCCTGCCTCTGGCCAACCCTTGGACCACTTGAGCGTTGTCGATGATGATGGTCGCGACGAAGCCCGCGTGCCTGAGGGAGTGGAGCAACCCCCCACAACTCTGCAAGCACCGAGCTCGGGTCGGGGAACGGCAGGGGGCCGTAGAGGCCCTGCTCCACGTCGTGGGCGAGCGCCGCGCACTGTAGCGCCGCCCAGCCTCTGCGCCCGAGGTCGCCCAGGCCCTTGACCGAGCCGTCGGAGACCAGCGCGCCGTTGAGCTCGGCGCCCGCCCCCTCGACGATCCAGTAGACGCGCTGCGCGGGGAGGTCCCGCGCCAGGCCGTAGCAGGGGGTCCGCCGCAGACCTCTCTCCCACAGCCACCTTGCCGCTTCAGAGGCGGAGGCGGCGGCCCCCAGGTGACAGACACCCCGAAAGGCGGGAGCCGCGTCGCGTGCTGTAAGCTGCCCCGCACTGAGGCGCACGTCGGGCTGCTGCACTGCCAATAATAATGTTGCATGGTGCCGAACACGTTGGAGCCGTCGCAGAGCTGGCAGTAGGGCGTGTCCGCCTGGCCCGACGTGAACAGGGCCTCCTGCGAGGGGTAGCCGCCGAGCACCGCTTTCTTGACCGGGTCCACGTGGTGCTGCAGCCAGCCATCCTGCTTGCGCCTCTTGACAAGCTGCCGCGCGGGAGACAGCCAGGGCGCGGGGAGGAGCGCAGCGCGCTCTGGCTTGGCCGCTGCCCACTGAGCTAGGGCACGGCCACGGGCTGCGTAGAGGAGCGCCCCCTCCACGGACTTGGGGCACACTTGCAGCATATCCAGGTGGGCGTCGGCCCCTTGTAGCACTCCTCCTCTCGGCGGCAGGATGACCGCGAAGGCCGACGGCACGCGCCAGCCGTGAGCCCGCGCGGTGACCGCGGTGGCGGCCGCGGGGCCGCGGACCACCTGCCAGGGGTCCTGGGGGTCCGCCTCGGCGAACGGCTCGAGCTGGTGCTGGACTCTGGCCCAAGCTGCGGCCTGGGCACGGCGGCCTTCAGGGTGATCCCACGCTTCCCGCGCCCGCGCCAACACCGGTGCCAGGACGAGGGTGTCGGCGCAGCTGGGGTCCAGACCGTCATGCAGCACGCGGGACGTGAAAGCGGGCGCCCCTGCGGATGGCGCAGTCCTTCTGTTGAATACAACGAACGATGGGTCTGGGCGTGCCCCGCACTCTGGCTCCATAGGCGATCGAAGCTCCAAGACCCTGCCTCACGACCATCTTGAGCTTGCCGCCACGAGCCCTGGGCGGGCCTCGGATCTTGGGCCAACGCTTCCTGGCTGTCTTGAGGCGCGCGTGCCGAACAGGGGCTGAGTGGCTCTCGGCAGTGACGCTGGTGCCGTAGTCGATGCGAAGCCATCTCTCGGACTTGCTGGGCGGGGCGCCGAGGACAGCCATGGCCTGCTGACGGACTGGACGTCTGCAAGAACGAGCACTTGCCCTTGGCCCCGTCCCGCGCCCTCGCCACCTCCAGGCCCAGGAAGGACTCCATCATCCAGAACAACAGCCGCGTGGCTCGCGGCAGGATCTGCAGGACACGCACCTCGGTCGACATGACTCGCAGGGCGATGTCGTCCACGTGGAGGTAGACCGTGACTCGGAAAACCTGCAGCAGGTCATCCAGGCACATGGTGGGGTAGAAACGGAGGAAGGTGGGGGCAAAACGGCTTCCTGCTGGCAGCGCAGTGGCCGACAGGACCTCTCTTGAGCAAGCTTCACCAAAACGGACGACACGTCCAAAGGCGAAGCTCTCCAAGGCGAGGGCCACCGGCTCCAGCGGGCCGTCCCACCAGGCCGCTAGCCACCACATGCGTACATGAGAGACCTTCTCGTAGCACGTAGCCAAATCGGCCAACATAGTCGCGGCACGAATGCCTGTGCCATCGACCAGCTCGTCGTCCAGGAGCGCCTTCCACAGTGCCCGCTCTGACGATTCTCCAGCTGCCGTGTAGTCGTAGCTCCTGGGGTGTACTGCCAACCACCGTCGAATGGAGGGGAGCTGCCAGGCCTCCCAGATCCTGCATGGGCCAGGCAACAATATGATGGGTCGCCCACCGCCGTCAAGCTTTTCAATGGTGAAAACGAGCAAGAGGTGCACCTGCGATGGCCATCTCCCCAGCTGCTGGCACCAGGCCAACAAGGCGGCCAGCACGGAAAGAGTGCCGTCCGTGAGGTAGGCCCAGAGCTTGGGCTGCCAGCCGTCCACGCCGATGCCCGTCCTGGCCTTGAAGCGCTGCGCCAGGCGCCTCAGCTGGTGGGCGCTGGGCGGGTCGACCACCACAGGCTGCAGTCCTCGCCATGGCTTGGGGAAACGTGAACCCGTGGCCCAGACCTTGGTCCAGTCGCGCAGCTCCTGGTCCGCAGCGTCCTGTGGCCACGCCGGCAGCTGCTGCTTGGAAATGTTGCCCTTGGGAGCCTGCCAGGCCTGGCGCCATTTGGTGATCCTGTGCATGAGCCCTTGCGAACCAGGGAAATCGTCCTCCAAACGCTGCTTGAAGGACAGGCGCCGCTCCACGCCGATCTGCCACTCCAGGTAGGAGGCGTGGTGACTGCACCACAGATGCCAAGCTGAGAGCTCCTGCACATCCTCGTACTGCCTCTCGCGGGAGGTGAAGACCTCGAAGAAATCCTGCAGCTCCCCGATACCTTCCAGCAACACGTAGTGCCTCAGGCGATCTCGCAACTTGCGGATGGAGGCGCTCTGCTGCTGATGCAGCGTGGTGCGGGCGCGGTCGGAAGCGGGGGCGGCCAGGAGGAGCATCACCTCGATGATGCCCAGCCACGCCAGCTCGTTCGCCAACCACCTCCAGCGCTTGGCGTCTCCGTATGATGCAACCGCCTCGGTATGTGTGGGGAGCAACGGGCACCGCATGAAACGAGGCGGCTCACCTCGGCCACGACACTGCGCCGCCTCCCTGCTGGCGGGGTCAAACCCCAAGCGCTGGATGAGCTCCTCCTCCGCCGCGCGGCAGAAGGCCGCCCACGTAGCGTCCAGCAGAGCTTGGGTGGGCTGCGCCTCGGGGTCGAAGCCTTCTGGCACGGCGGTGCACGACAAGTCGAAATGGCGAGGCTTGGAATCAGGGATCGGGAACTTGTTGGGCCGAACGAGCTTCGTGAAGGTGAAGGCTGACCAGGGCTTCTGAAACTCGACCCATGTGGCTCTGCGAGGGTGGTGAACTGCATCCGCATCAATGTGTGCTGACGAGATGTTGGCCGCGAAACTGGCATGCATCCAGAAGTAGTCGATGACGCGCTCACCGTGCGGTGAACGGTTCGTGCCGCCTTCACCCTGCCATGCCACCACACGCCCTCGAAGCTGTTTGTTCCACGGCGAGCGCTCCAGGTCCTCAGGGAGGTTCTCCCAGTCCGCGACGACGATCCACGGTAGCTGGAGCTTGACCACCCATGCCGTGATGACAGATAAGATTGCGGCGTTGCCCACTGATGACAACTTCTGACCAGTAAAGCAGTACGCGCAGAAAACCTGGAACTTGCCAATGTGTTTAGCTTCGATCGTGGCCATTAAAAGCCTGCCCGCACATCCTGGGGGGGAGATGTCCCAGTGCCGCTGCTCGGGCGCGAGGGTGACGCCGACACATGCAGGCACCGTGAGCAAGACTCCTGCCGAGGCGCGCCCTTGTCGGTCCCTCGGTGGCTGGGACTGGCAGGGCCCTCCATCCCAGCGGGAGCAGAGCCCGCGCGCTCTCCTCGGCCCACAGGTGTCGCTTGCCGTGCTCCTGGAAGGCGATGATCGGTATCTTGCCCTCGGAGAGCTGCTGGTGTGCCGCGCCGTGGAGGCACGCCACGACGTTACCCCAACTGAGGCTGGCATTGGCGCTGTGGAAGGTGAAGCGCCTGCTGCTGCGCTTCCGTCGTGAACCTCTCCGCGCCCCTGCCGCTGGTGGCTGGTATGGCCTGCCCTCGCTGTCCGAATGAGCTTCGTCGCTTCGGGCCGTCAGGTTCCCGGTGCTCTCTTCATCATCTGAAGTGCGATGCGCAGCACTGCCTGAGAAAACCTCTGGGGTATGAGCACCTCCAAGCGACCTCCTGCCCGAGAAGGATGATGAAATACGTTGGGCCCCAGTGCTAGAGGGACCACCAGCTGGACAAAGTTGGGCCTCCACCTGGGGAACACCGCGGGCACGTCCAGCAGGGTCTTGACTGGGATCGAGGTCCATTGAAGCACGACCGTGGTCAAACTGCGGGGCCTCGCCAGGGCCATCGGAGAAACCATCGCCTGAAGTACGCTGGACGTCTTCGGGTGGAGCTGCTGCCTGGACTGGGGGCCCACCATCAGGCCACCGCGGGCCCTTGGCAGCCTGGGGGGCCTGGACGGTAAGGAGCCTCCAACATTGTAAGGCGTCGTCGAAGACCATGGTGAGGTTGGCCTGCGTCGGCGTGGCCTGCTGCGCTTGGCGGTCGAACCACCTCTCAGCCGCCGGCTGAGTGCGGACCTGCTTGGCCACCTCCTTCTCATAGGCGTCCTCCTCGTCTGCCTGCAGGTCCTCCATCCTCTGCCGTAGAAGTCGCCAGGCGTCGATGCCCATCGGGTGATTCCATACATCGTCACACACCTCCCGGGCTAGCCTCATCCTCTCTGCGATGCGCGAGCCGCTGCCTGAGGCTGCCGCCAGGTCGTCTAGCATGGCGGTGTACTCCATGGAGCCCAGCTGGTGGAAGACGTAGGGGACGCAGTGCGAGCCCCAGTGGCGGCGGTCCTGAGGCGAGGCTCCCAGTCGCGGTGCAGGGCACCACTGCCTCGCCATGCGCCGCATGCGCGCGACCAGGATGCCCTTCTCGCGCCTGCCCGAGCGGGCCCTCCTTGGCTCCCTGGGCCTGGCCGCTGGCCCCCCTCCTGGCCACCGCGGGGACGGCTCAAGCGATGGCGTCTGCTGGGACGGGTGTGGCTTGGGCCAACTCACGCCTGAGCTGCTCCAGCTTGGCTGGGCCGTCGGGGCCGCGGAGGTTGGGGGGCTCAACGAGGCCAGCACCAGCAGCAGCAGCGCTGTCCCCAGGAGGCTGCCCCTGGGCCGCGCCCTGGCTGGGGGCGGCGGCGGCGGCCGCGGCTGCAGGCGGATCCCCTTCGCCTGCGGGCGCCACCTGGCCAGCTGCTGGGGCTGTGGGGGCTGGCTCTGGGGCTGCAGCTTCGGTGCGGGGCCGCCTGCGCCTGGCGAGGAGCAGCCGATGCTTGGCGTTGATCTCGCTGCGCCTCTGTTCCAGCTGCGCCTTTGCCTCCCCGAAGGTGGTGCGGACGTGCTGCTTGACCTGGTCGACGAAACCCTGCAACGACCTGTTGAACTCCTCGCGCTCGGCGTCGGTGATGTCCAGGTCGGGATCATCGAGCTTGAAGGCGTCACCTGCTTCGACCTGGAAATCCTCCTCCAGGAGTGCCGTGACGTCGAGGCCGACGACTGGCTTGGACGCACCTCCTGGCTGCAGCTGCTCCGCCAGCGTCTGCGCCTGGATGCCCTTGGGCGCGGCGGCCTTGTACGCGTCCTCCACTTCCAGGTCGCAGGCCAGGAGTGCCTCCCCCGCGCGCAGCTCCTCCTCGCGGCAAGCCTGGAGCCACTGCTCGGCGTCGCGGACCTGCTGGGCCTTGGCCGTGAAGGTAGCCTGCGCCCTCCGCTGCGTGGCCTGCGCGCGGTCGAGGGCCACATCTGGCAGCACCGCTGCCGCAACGGGCGGTGCGACGGCCAGCTTGATGGCCTCCAGCTGCTGGCCATGCTCAGGGTGCCGCGCCGCCAGCGCCGCGAGGCACTCGGCGTCGGAGGGCGGGCTGGGGGCGGGCGGCAAGTCCCCGCACCAGGCGCCGTCCTGCGCCACCCACGGCTTCCGCACAAAGGACCAAGCAGCTGCCCGTGGGCGTGCAAACTCGTCCACAACGGCCGGCCTGAGCGCCTTCTTGCAGCTGTAGCACTCGACCCTGGATTTGAAGTTCCACTTGTACGAGCAGCGCGCGCAGCGGACGTAGTCCACGGGGTCTGAGCCGCTGGCGTTGGTCTTGCCTGCCTTGCCGACTCCCTTGCCCTTGGCCCAGCCGCAGCCCTTGAAGCGCGGCTCCGACCTGGCCCTCTCGTGACGACCCGTCGCCTGAGACGCCTGAGCCGCACCATTGGACATGACGAACTGGCAGCGCACAGCCTACCCTTCGCCCACACACGGAACAAAACTGTCGGGCGCAAGCGCCCTGGCACTGGCCGCGGACTAGCGGTATCCATTCGTTCCCTTTTGGAACAAACCAACTTGAGCCAGAATGGCTTGAGCCAAAATTGCTTGAGCCAAAATGGCTACGGTGGTGTGTGTGTGTGTGTGTCTGTGTGTGTGCGTGTGTGTGTGTGTGTGTGTGTGTGTGTGTGTGTGTGTGTGTGTGTGTGTGTGCGTGTGTGTGTGTGTGTGCGTGTGTGTGTGTGTGTGCGTGCGTGCGTGCGTGCGTGCGTGCGTGCGTGCGTGCGTGCGTGCGTGCGTGCGTGCGTGCGTGCGTGCGTGCGTGCGTGCGTGCGTGCGTGCGTGCGTGCGTGCGTGCGTGCGTGCGTGCGTGCGTGCGTGCGTGCGTGCGTGCGTGCGTGCGTGCGTGGGTGGGTGGGTGGGTGCGTGCGTGCGTGCGTGCGTGCGTGCGTGCGTGCGTGCGTGCGTGCGTGCGTGTGTGCGCGCGTGTGATGTGGTGTGACGCGGTGTAGCGTGGTGGTGGTGGGTGGGGTAGTGCGGTGGTGGTGGCGGTGCGCGGTGGTGGTGCGCGTGCGTGCGTGCGTGCGTTGGTGGGTGGAAGTGGCGGTGGGTGTGCGTGCGGCGGGGCGGGGCGTGGTGCGGCGCGGTGGTGGCGGGCGGATGGGCGCGCGAGAAAGAGGCCCGCGCTGGGGCGAGAACGCCATCCTGAACGACGGAGGCAAACACCGATCCGAAAATGAGGCCCACGCTGCAGCGGGAGCACGATTCGGAACGATTCGGGAGCAGAAATGAGGCTGGCGCCTCAGCGAGAGCAGCATTTTGAAAAAAACGCAGGCGAAAACCCAACTCCCGGGAATCCTGTGTGTAAAAAACACAGTACGTGGGGGGGGTCTACTACTCCCAGGACGCCATCAGGGGAAGAGGGAGAGTAGTATTCATATTGAGTAATTGTGGAGGGGGAGGGGGACGAGGACGAGGAGGAGGAGGAGGAGGCGGAGGAGGAGGAGGAGTCGGAGGAGGCGGAGGAAGAGGAGGGGGGGGGGCGGAGGCGGAGGAGGAGGAGGAAGAGGAGGAGGAGGAGGAGGGCCTCGTGGCCCGGACACGCCTCGGCCGCGGCACTCCCCGGTGGATGCACAGCGAGGGCGGCGCTGCATGGACGATCCCCCCGCGCGCGGAGCGCACCGCCCATGGAATCGCGTCTCTCTGCTCGCAGGAGCGCGCCTCTCACCGCAGGGGGAAGGGCACGGAGAGCATGCTCGCCCGTTCGTTTCAGTCGGGCACGGCCCTCTCTACAGGAGGAATGTGCAAGAGGAATCAAACAAAGCAGCCTCTGAACGATTTGTGATGATTATTGCTCCTCTGAGTATTTTTGATTATGTCTTATTTGTCGTTCAAAGTCCGCCTGTAGGAGGACACGCCCGACCTAACCCTTTCGCGATCCCCCGCCCCCCCCCTCCCCCAGCGGCCAGGTGCTGCACGAGGGGCCCGACCCGGCCTACGTGCTGCGCGTGGGCGCGATGCACCCCGAGCTCGTGGAGGCGATGCTGAGGCACCCTGCGGCCCTCTCCGTGGCCGTGTCTCGCCGCTGCTGCAGTGGCCGCCGCGGACGTGGCCGCCGCCGTCGCCGTGAGCCACGCCGCTGTCGTTGGGCAGGAGATCACAGAAACATCGGGCCGTCTTGGACCGAATGCAACGTCGGCGAGCAGCGCCCAGTAGTGCTCAAGAGCGCCACATAGCGCTCATCAGGGCCCAGTAGCGCCGAAGAGCGCTCAAGTAGCGCTCAAGAGCGATCGATGGCGCCCCAAGGCGGCATGCGAGGGGGATGCCTTCTGTCCGCTTTGCGTGCGATTCAGCGCGCTATTGGGCGCCATGAGGACGACCAGAAGCTCTCATGAGTTGCTTTCTAACGTCGTCGCAATCGTGTAGTCGCCGTCGTGGGGCAGGGGGTCTCAAGTCAAGACGCCACAGGGCGGAGTCCCACAGAGACCCAGGAGGGAAACCGGGCGGTCCCCCCAAGGGGCCCCCAAGGCGGCAGTACAGGAAGGCCCCCGAGACGGTCCGAGAGAGCCCCCAGTCTTCTTCGGCAGCGTGCGGCTTGCCCGTTGACTGGGCCGGCGCCGGCCCATATTTGCCGCCGTCGTCGCCGTCGGCTCGTCACTGCCGTTGCCATCGCTGCGGCTGGTGTTGTCCTCGCGACGTCGTCGTGTCGTTCTGCGTCGTCGCTCATCGGCGTCGTCGTTTCGGGTCACGCCGTGCCCCTGTCCCAGGACTCGGCGAGCCCTTCTGGGTGGGCTGGGCCGCGAGCCTCTGTGGTCCTCTTGGCTGCCTCGATAGGCACGCTTTGATACGTAACACGTGCCGTTCTCATGTCCGTGTCGATGCATTGCGTGTTGGCTCAACGTATTGGCCCACGTTTGGGCGAACGTACCGCGTCAGACCGACGTCTTCAGTCCACGTGATGCACGCTACGTGTAACGTGCTGCGCATCGGGGCAGCTGGCTGTGGTCTTCATTTTTCCGCTGCCCAGGCCCGAGCGGGTGGTCCCTCACCGCGGTGCGGCCGCGGGCCCCGCAGGCCGCCAAACGGCGGCCCGCCGCCCGCCGTGGCCGCCGCCGCCCGCCCGCCGCCCGTGTAGGGCGGGACGGCCGCGCGGCGCCAGATGGCCCCCGACGGCGACGAGCGGCGGCTGCTGCGGCGCGCAGGCCGCCACGAGCCGCCGCCGCCCCCGCTGGGCACGGGCCGCGTGCCGCTGCCGCTGCTGGGCACGGGCCGCGTGCCGCTGCCGCTGGTGGACACGCGCCCTGTGGAGCCGCCGCTCGCGCCGCCGAGCGGCCGGAAGGGGCTGCGGGCCATCGCCGCCACGCGGTCCGCGCTGCTCGCGCCCGTGAAGCCCACGGCGCCGCTGGCGCCGCAAGCGTACCCGCGGCTGCTGGCGCCGCCAGTGGTGGCGGGTGGTGCGGCTGCGGCGTCTGCGCTCGCGGCTGAAGGTGAGTGCGAGGAGTCTGTGCTCTTGCCCGCCCTCGGCACGGCCGCGCCGAGGCGTTCCTCGGCCGCCACCTCGCTGAGCTCCACAGCGGAGGCCGCCGTGGAGAGGCTCCGCGCACTCTTCGAGGCGGACCTGGAGGAGCTGAGGCAGAGGTGCGAGAGCTGCCGTGGACGACCCCACACGCACGTGGCGACGCGGGTGCTCGAGCTGCTGAGCAGGTGGGCGAGCATGCTGCCCCGGCACCAGGCCATGCTGGAGGCGGTGTTGCAGCACGCCAGGCCCTGCGTCTTCGCCCTGGGTCCCCAGCGGGAGTACTGCGGAGGCGGAGGGGCCAGTACACCGCGCTCCACGCACAGCTCAAGTGCCAATGCCGCGACGACCCCCGCCCCAGAGCCCCAACCGCTCGAGGGCGCGGCGCTCGAGGTCCGCCAGCGCTCCACGTGCAGCTCGCGCGCCAGTGCGGTGCCAGCCCCCGCCCGAGAGCCCCAACCGCTCGAGGACAGCGCCCTCGAGGTCTTTCAGGAGCCAGACCTCAGCGGGGCAGCCGCGCAAGGCGCCTGGCTACAACACCTGGACGTGGTCACGGTGCTGTCAAGACAACCGCGGAGCCTCGAGCAGACTTCCCTGCGCCGCTCGGGCATATGCGCCGATGGCGTCGAGGCCCCGCTCGCGGCGGCGAAGGCGGCGCCAGCGCAGGTGGCGCCCGCGACGCCCGCGCCCGCGCACTTCACCGTGTGGCGCCAGCTGCGCTGGCACTTGGCATCGCTGCGGTGCCCGAGGGACAACCAACAGCTTGTCAGCCAACGTAGACCCTAAACAATTTGTTTCTGGCAGTCTGTGTGGCGCAGCCTATGTGGAGCAACCCATGTGGCGGAATCGATGTGAAGCAAGATACTTGGTGCAATTCACCGTCCCTGACGAACTTGAAGTTATCAACTCCACTGCTCGCGCAAATTTCCCACCCACCCGCCCGCAACTTGGTTTGCAAAACCCATGCGACGGCGATTGCGATGAATGCTTGGCGTTGGCTGGTGCATGTTTGCGGCCGCGCTAGCCCGCGCATGCCCGCGCGCGCAGCGACCAGCTGGTGCGGTGCGACAGACGCGGCCACGGTGGCGCTGATCGCTGGGCGCCTCCCAGCGGGCACTTCAGTGGGAATCGGCGACGTGATGCTGATCACGCCCGCCAATACCGATGACGATGTCCTCGTTTCGGTGATGTACGTTTAGCAAGGAGTTCGACATGCGCGCGCGGCCGACGCGCGCGAGTGGCTCGCGTGGTGTTATTTGACACGGGTCGTGCCCCCCAGTACTCGCGCAAGGGCGTGCGGACGAGTTCGACATGCGGCGCAAGCGGCCCGTTTGTCAGAACTTGATGGCAATGTCGGAAAACCTATGGTGCTTACGTTGTTTTAATAAATGCACCAAAGCGCGCAGGCATTCTATGAAAACTGATGCTGCGAAACCATGCGCTTTGATGCGTTATCGGGACATTCGCTTTGGAATCCCTGTGAGAACCGAGGTTGTTGAAGGAGTTCGGTATGCGCGCGAGACGACGCGCGCGCGTGAATTCAACGTTCTTTTCATGTGCGCCACGAGTTTTTGCGAGAGCACGCGCGCAAGGGTGTTCGAGCAATTTCGACAGATACGAGCGCGCGAGGCCCGTATGGTAGCATGTAATGAAAACGTTGCAACCGTACGGTTCTCCAGAATTCGCAAGAGCGTGGGCGCATGCGCTTATATATATATATATATATATATATAATCGTGGTTACGCCACAGTGTGTTGACATGTTTTCGGGACACTCGACTTCGAATTCCTGACGAGACCTTTGTTTAGTTTGAGAAATTTCGGCATGGCTGCCCGACGGCGTGCGCGTGCGCATTTCGGCCCATGTCTTTTCCAATGGGTTTTCAAAAACGGATGGTTTGTGATAAACGAGTGCGCGCGCATAGCATTTGTGAGGGGGGCGAACTCCGGCCTGACTGGGATGGTATGAATTCATATCTATGGTGGGCGATGGGGCAAAATCATATGTGAATTGCACATCCCCTGTGGGTAGTGATGAGTCCGGCCCCGGGAGGGCGGTGGATCCTATTCTGCACAAGAAAAAAGGATCTACGTGATGCAACCCGAGTGGTGCAATCGACGTGGTACAACATATACGGAGCAGCCTTTGTAGTGCAGCACACGTGTTGCAATCTATTTGGTGAAATTTATTTTGACAAATGAGTTGGCACATCCCATGCCCGTTGCAAACAGCCCACCCACCCACCCGCCACTTGGTTTGCAAAACCGATGCGGTGGCGTTTGCGATGAATGCTCAGCGTTGGCTGGGGCACTTCTGCGGCCGCGCTAGCCGGCGCATGCTCGCGCGCACATCGGCCAGCTAGTTAGTTGGCGCGACCAGCGTGGCCGCGGTGGTGTTCACCGCCGGGCGCCTCCCAGCGGGCATTTCAGTCCGAGTCGCTGAGTTGGGCGGGCGCGGTATCATGGCGACGCCGACGCCCGTACACACGATGATTCGAGCAGCGATGATGGTGGCGATGGTGGCGATGACGACGGCAAGGCCGATGACGGCGCCGATGTTGATCACGCCCGCCTATACATCACGATGACGGTGTCCTCGCGTCGGTGATGAATGTGTAGAAAGGAGTTCGACATGCGCGCGCGGCCGACGCGCGCGAGTGGCCCGGGTGGTAATATTTGACACGGATCGTGCCCACCCCCTTACCACGCGCGCAAGGCCGTTCGAATGAGTTCGACATCTGGCGCGAGGGGCCCGCTTCTCAGAAATTGATGTACAGGCTGAACTAACTATGGTTTTTGCCACGGGCCCGCAAGAATGCGAGAGCCATGTGTCTTGTCATGTTTTCGAGACGGTCGTTGCGGGAACCGTTACAAAACCCAATGTTGTTGAAGGAGTTCGGTATGCGCGGTGCACGTCGTTCCTTTCTGTGCAAACGGTTCCTGCGGCAGCACGCGCGCATGGGCGTTCGAACGATGTTGACATGCGCGCGTGAGAGGCCCGTCTGGTAGCGCATTATCAACATCTTCGAACAACGTATTGCTTCGTTTAAGAATTTGCAAAGGCGTAGTGCCTTTTTTGTTGAAAAAAAAAGGTTTCTCCGCGAAGCCGTGTTGGAAGTTTTGTATATATATATATATATATATGTGTGTGTGCGTGTGCTCGTGATTCTCGATTTTGAAATGCGTGCGAAACCTACCGTTGCGGATGGATTTCGGACTGCGCGCGTGGCGACGCGCGCGTGCGCAACTCGTGCACATCGTTGCAAGGGTTTTTGAAAATCCAGATTTGTAAACAACGATTGCGCGCATGTTTTTTAACACATAATGAGGGGGGCGAACTCAGGATTGCCTGGGGTGGTACGAGTTCATATCCACGATGACCAGTGTGGCAAAGTTATAGGTCGACTGCAACACGAACGTGTGTACCGTTAGCCCTGGGTGGGGGTAAATCCGAATTGTCTTGTTTAAATGAGAACCTACGTGGTGCAAACGATGCTGTACAACCAATGTGGCGCAGTGCAATATATGTAGTGCAACCGCGTTGTGTCCCCGGTTTGGTGCATTTTACGTGCGGCAAATTATGTTGTGCAACCCATGTTGTGCAATGTGGGTAGTGCAGATTAATTGCCTGGAGCAATACTTCTGATGCAGTATATGTTGTGAAACCCATGAGGGCAACATAACCGCCAAATAAGCCCAGACGACGGGCGTCGACGAGGCGACGGGGTGGCGACGGCGGCAACATAGCCGCCAGACCGCCAGACATGCCCCGTTCCGGAGAAAAAACAAAAACGAACGAGCAATTGTTTGTGGGGAATGGACATGCGTTCTCGGAGCTCCGCACGGTTTCCTTGGATCTGCGTTGTTGGGCCCCTGGCGGCGTTTGCGGCGCCGCGCCTCCAGGGAGGGGACCCAGCGCACATCCAAGACATCCGCGCAGATTTCCAGCGGTTATGTCGATGACGTGTTGGCTCCTCTTAGGGGTGACGCGCAGTCGTGCCAGAGCATCGTCGACAGCAGCAAGCGGCACGGCAGCGCGGCGGCCACCGTGATGAACATCATGCACGAGCAGAGGCTCTCGCTCGTGGGCGGGAAGGCGTTCGCCATTTGGAGGTTGCTGGCCGCGGCCAGGATCCGGGCCAGAAATCACGCGCTTGCGGTAGGAGATTCCGGGCAGCACCGCTAAAGGCCACAGAACACACCTGCACGGCTCATGCTGGCGCGCGCGAAACAACATCGACGATTTGCGCGAGCGGTTACGCCGAAAGACGCGCCCAGCAAGTCCGCGCGGGCTGCTCTTTCGCTCTGACCACATCTCGGGACACGGATGACGAATGCGAAGCCAGCGCGCGGCGCGGCCCGCCCGTCCCCCCGCCCCCCCCCCCCCGATGTGCAAAGCCGGATGCAGGCGCGGACTGCGCCGTCCCGCCCGCGAGCAAATTTTGCGCAGTTGGGGGGGCAGGGGGGTCAGGGCTCCCCGGCCCCCTTGCAGATTTGGTGTTCGCGCTGTCAATGCTAGGCTTGCCCAGGGCTTTGCAGCGTCGTCCGCACCTTGATTCTGCATGTCCGAGCTCCGTAGTTGCCTGCACGCCCTCCTGTGCTCAGCTGCGTTCTTGCTCTCATGGACACTGCGCAGGCCAGGCGAAATCTGGAGAGGTCCCCCCCCCAGTATGTCCACGGTTGATGGCTCTGCTCTCGTAGTCTTGGTCGTTTTGTTCGCACGCCCCGGCATGATAGACCAGGTGGGATACCATGCGGGAGAATTTGCCGGAGAGCAGGCACGAGACCATGCGTGAGGGCAGTTGGGAGGCCATCCGGGAAACCAGCGCGCAGCTTCGGTCGGCCTTGCGGGGGGCCCATGCAGAGGAGGCGACTCGGGATACCAGACTGGAAGTCCTGCGGGAGACCGCGCAGCAGACCATACAGAAAAGGCAGACGGGAGGTCAGCCAGGAGACCAATTCTTCACGCTTCGCGTATCCCCATCAGCTGCCCCCCCCCGCCGCCTGATCCGCGGCCCCCGCGCGCGCCCGGGAATTTAGTCGCGGCCGCAGCCCGACCGTGACCGCTCGCCGTCGGCGCCTCCGCCTGCGGCTGTAAAAAGAAAGTATCCCCATCAGCCCGTGCAGGAACCTTGCCCATGAGGGCTGACAGGAAGAGGGACGAAGGGACACACATAGTGAAACAAACAAAGCGAGCAACCAGGATGAACAGAGAGATGTTTGGGAGCAGGGGGGTAGTCTTGGAGAGCCTCTTGGGGCCCTCCCCTCCCTGGGGCCCGCGGGGGGGGGGGGGGGCGAAGGGAGGAGGAGGAAAATCAGGAGGAGGAGGAGGAGGAGGAGGAGGAGGCAAACCGCCTCTTAGGGCCCTCGTGGGACGCTCGTGGGGCGCTTTTGCGCGCGCTTAGGACAGTTTTGAACGTCTTGGGGCCCTCGGGGGAGCCCTGGAGGGCCTTTTGAAGCCATCTTGGAGGCTATCGATCAGATGAGGGGGGGTCCCCGATTTCCCTACCCTCCTGGAGCCATCACAGTCGCCTCTCGGGGCGCTTCTGGGCTGATCTTGGGCGCTATTGGGGCTGTTTGGGAGGCCTCTTGGGGCTCTCTGGGGCAATCTTGGGGCAACCTTAAGGCCTCCAAAGTGTATCGCAAGCGAAAAGACGAGAATAGACCAATCATCTATGATCCGTACATATGGTTTGATGGATTTGAGCCTCCTGGGAGGGTCTTGCGGGGGTTCCGAGTGCACTTGGGAAACATATTGTGGCCCTCGTCGGATATCTTGGAGGCATGTCGGAAGCTATGTTGAACCATCTTCGGCTATCTTGGGCCGCCTTGGAGGGCATCTTGGAGCATCGGATGCCCTCATGGAGCCATCTTGGGCGAAACCGGACTCTCTGAGACATCGCGGCCCGCCCCGAAAAAAATCTCAGTGAGGGGATGGGGAATGTACCCCTCCCCGAAGGTGAGAGGGTTTGGGAAGAGGAAAGAAAGAGATCGTTAGGCCACCTTCGCCCAAAAGGCTGGTGGGATTATCACGGGGAGGCCTTACGGGAGGCCGCATTGAGGAGAGCAGACAGGAGACCATAGATGGCATCATACAGGAAACCATGCGGGACTGCTTGCGGTAGACCATACAGGCGGCCGTACTGGAGACCATAACCGCATGGCGCGGATAGTAAATGTGACCCCCCCCCTTCACCGTCCCTATCTGATTATCCACGTGTCGTATTTGTTTCAAATTGCAGCAAAGGCTTTGGTTCGCGCTAAATGTGCCCAGGGCGTTTTTGTTAGCGTTTTCAGCTCGGCGCATTGGAAAACATGTTTTAGCGTGATCAGGTCTTAACCAACAAAACAAAACAACGCTAACACATTATGCTTTGTTTTAGCGTTGCCAGACTTCTTGTTAGCGGATTCAGCTTGACAGCGCCGAAACAACGCCAAAACAACGACACTAGAACCGCTAAGACCAGGTAATTGTTGTGCCGTTGTCAGCCGGTCAAGAGCCCAGGGTAGAAAACGTTTTAAAACAGGCCCAGGGCGCTTTTAAGGCGAACCTAGCAAAAAGCGAGGGGGGCGAACTGCGGGCGAACTTCGAGCACCCCCCAAATTCTCGTCGTCGTTTTGATTTTCATATCATGCATAGTAGCAGGAGTAATCCTTATTGTGAATTCCGTGAGGATGTATCAAGCGGAGCGCAGTCTTGGAAGATTCGTTGAGTTCGCGGCCAGCAGTTTTTGGAGGATGATTCAATCAAAACGCTTGGTCCTTTTTGCATTGAAACACTGTTTGGCAGGCCTCCCAAGAGTGGCACTCCTTCAAGCAAGCTCCAGGGGAAGGCTTCTCCAGATCAGCTTGGAGGTCATTCAAGACCCATCCAGACATCCCAACGTCGCTATCTCCAGGGAAAGCATTTATGACCCTCCCGGGACCCCGGATGTCCATATCCCTGGGACATATCCCCAGGGTGCGATCCTCACCGGCATAGGGTTACGTAAGACCATACTGGAGATCATACGGGAGATCACGTGGGAGACCATTCGCGAGACCAGATGGGAGGGCAAGCAGCTGGCAATCCAGGAGACCAGTGCTACGACGGGAGACCATCTGGGAGACCAGGCGGGAGACACACGGCCACGGGCCGCTGCTTCCTGATGCGGAGTAGCTGACGGGCGCCGTAGACAAACTATAGAGGGTCCCTGGCCCTTGTTATGGGCAGTCGTTCAGGGACAGGCTAGGTAAACAGCAGCTTTCGGACGTCCGCGCAGATTTCTTTCGCGAGTCTGCGCTGGATTGACCCCCAGACCTGGCGCGCGAAGCGCGCCGTGGGCGACGCCAGAGGCGCCGCCAGAGGAGGTTCAGCGCCGGTCCAAGGGAGATCCACGCGAACCTCCGAAAGCTTTGTTCTGTTGCTTGCCATCTCCTTCTGAGGACGACGATGCACCGGCAGGCTCTCAGTGTTCGGGTACTGCCAGACGGCCAGAGTCCGCTCCGAAAAGCGTTCCTTGCGCTGCGGATCGGGTCAGGGCAAGAGAAGCTGGACCGGCTGGACAGGATGTGCAGGGAGCAGCACGAGCAAGCCGCGGGCCAGTTCGGGCACAAAAGGCGGTACGAGCGCGTCCACGAGGACCTCTCCGAGCACCTCCAGAGGTCCGAGGTCGCCGCAGCCTTCCAGGAGCGGTGCCTTCGGGACCAGTGCGCCCTGCGAGCCTCTCTTGCCGACAGGGTTGAGAGGGCGCAGCCGGACAGGCATCGGCGCGCACTTGCCCAGGTGCTGCCTCGCTTCTTCCAGTCGCTGGTCCAGGTGGCCAGCGTCCACCGGGTGGCATCTCTGGCCGCGCTCCGCACCCGCGAGCTGATCGCGCTGGACGTGCACAGGGGCGAGACGCTGAAGGCGGTCGTCTCCCAGCCGTTCGAGAGGGTCCTGCTCCGGTGGGTGAATCAGCTCCTCGACGAGGCGAAGTTCGCGGCCTCCGGGATGCTCGAGAACTTCCTGTCGGACGGCAACACCATGAGCCTGTGGTCGACGAGGGACGCGCCGCTGTTCAAGGAGAGGTGCCGGCTCGTCCGCGGCATGCACACGCCGGTCAACAACTTCGGCAAGGACCTCTGCGGAGGCGTCGAGCTCGTCGCGGTGGCCGCCATGATGATCGCCTACCGGCTCTCGCGGAAACAACAAAAGCACACAGACACAAATGTTTGGAGTCTGGTCCGCGCAGACTTCGTTCGGCGCTGGACCCCCCCGCGGCGGCGCCTCTGGCGCCGTCCCTGTCGGGTATAGCTAGGGCCCAAGATAAGGGGAGCCAGTTAGCAGCTGGGCCCCGAAGCCCCCAAGATTGGCCAGAATCACTCAACCAGGTCTGCCGAAGCTGATGCTTCGTCTTCGGATGACAGCAGTTCTGTTCAATTAGCGGAGTGGGGCAGGGGGGGGAATCTCGGGCGGGGCCGGGAAGAGGATCTATCCGTTCCAGAGCGTTCCGGAACGCGCGTCCCGGAACGCTCTTCGAAGGCTGCGGCGCCCGAGGCTTCCTCCATAGTCGCCGGATCTCAGGGATCCTTGATTTACCCTCACCCGGATTGATCCTCGTCCTGGCTTCGTCTCAGCATCCCCCGCTGCGCGTCACCGAGCAGCCAGATCCCAGCAGGCCCGGTCCCGCCCGCGCCCGATCCTGGCGTGGGCTGCAGGCGCCGGCCCAAGAGGTGCGCGCGGACCTCCAGAGACTCCGAGATCCGACGGCACCCAAGCATTGGAACCTCGTAGACAGTCACGCGATCGTTTTCTTATTCCTTGTTTTGCCGGTCGGTGCGGACCCTCGCGCCCCCCCCCTCTGCCCCTCCCATGGAGTAGATCTTGGCTGCTTCTGGAGGCCGTTCCAGGCAGGTGGAGACTCCCCCAGAATGGACGCACTGTTGCAAACAGTCGCATTGAGCAGAGGTCTGGAGCCAGACCCCCCCACTCCCCCCCCTCTTTCGCTCAACGTCGAAACGCCGCGTAGGAAAGCGCTCACAAACACGGCCGGAGCCTCAGATCCATCTTTCTGCGCAATTCCCAGACCCCCGACGTCATAGTTTGTTCATAACTGTCGACCCTCGTAGGTCTCGACTCATGAGGGAAAAACATACAGACACAATTCATCGTCGATTCCCCGGAAAATATAGGAAATTTGGAAGTGGGGGGGAATACAAAAACCCAGAAAATATAGGAAGAATATGGAGAGTCCTGACATTTGTGTGTGTGTGTGTGTTTATTTGTGTATCCTGCATGGCCCCTTCATCGACCCCTTCCCCTGGACCGGTATGCCATCCCGAGTCGTTCCTGTGGACGGCCCCGGGGGGCGGTGAGGGCCTTCAGGGGCCGAGAATACTGAGAAAACCTCCCGTCGGGATTCTGTGCATTGCCCCAGGGCGATGGTGCTCCAACCTACTTTCGCAGGCCTAGAGATTGACACCAACAACAATATCGGCGGTGTTGCATCCACCAGGGGAAGAAGATCCCGATCTCGGTGATGGTGGTAATATTCTGGCTTCCAAGGTGACCGAAATATTATCACCAACACCGAAATCTGGGATCATATTCCCCCTGTGGAGGCAACCCCCTGTGTTGGTGTTGGTGCCCATTCCCAGCCCTCGAATACTTTAGCCTGGATCATCAGAAAGGCTTTTTAGCGCCAAAAAGAGTACCGAGACTCGAGGGTTCTCACATGTCGGGCCCTGGGAGACACTCGCCCGACGCTGCTTCGACACTCTTTTGACACTTTTCCGGGTGCTCGACATTATTTCTGGGATATTCAGCCACGCGCAGAAGGGGGGGTGGGGGGAGGGGGGAGGGCTTCTTAGAAGCACCCCTGCTTCTTAGACGGCGCGGGCCTTATCTATAGATGTAAGGCCGGCGCTTTCTAAGAAGCAGCCTCCTTCTAAGAAGCCTTCCCCCCTCCCTCCACCCCCTTTTGCGCACCGCCAAGATGTGGTCCTCAGGTAGGATGGGCACAGCGTGACGCCTGGGGGCCTGGGCTTCTCGAGCCAGGTCTCTCCGTGAGGGCACCGGGGGGCCTGCAGCCCGACAAGGCTGCCCGGCCCGCAAGAGATCGGGGCGCCAGGAGCTCCAGCTGGCCGGGGGTAACACGACAGAGGGGGGGTAGGCATCGGGGGGGGGCTGCACCGACCCCCCATCGCCCAGTGATCGCCGACGGAGGCCGAGGGCCCCGGCCACCTGCCCGGGAGGGTGGGGCTCACCCTCGGAGGCCCGTCGCCGAGCCGTCGGCGGGGTATCGCCGAGCCCAGGGCGGTGCCTCCCCCCCGGTGTGCCAGTCCCCCCCCCCTTCGCGCTGCCCCTCGAGAGTGGGCTTGGCCCTTGGCGGCGGGCGTCGAGCGGCGGCTGCTCCGCCGCAGCAGTCGGAGGGCACTGGGGAGCGAGACGCCGGCATCTTCGCGAGACCCAGATCCCCTCGGGCAAGGGAAAAAGCATGGCAGGGGATTTTCCCACATGTTCGGCCTCTGGAGGCCCTCAGGATCAAATCCAGTCCAGGTGAATGGGTCGAGGCCACTGAGGGTCGACGTTATGAAATACTCATGATGTCGGGCGTCTGGCAAGAAGGACGTTACTTGGAGCGCCAGCCCGCTTAGCAAGGAGATTGTTTTTTTATCCTCTGGGGGGTAACGCTCGTTACCCGGGCCTCTCCCCCCCCCCCCCCCCGTAACGGTAACGCTCGTACGCGGGGGGGGTCTCGGTCTTCCCCTCCAACATGCTGGTGCCCGAAGGCATGCGCACTGTGGTGTGGTGGTCGCAGGCGCACTGTGGGCGCTCGCAGGCCATTGCGGCGCTCGCATGCGCGATGCTGGTGCTTGCGGGCTTTGCGCTTGTACTCGAATCGTCGTCGTCGTCGTCGTCGTCGTCGTCGTCGTCGTCGTCGTCGTCGTCGTCGTCGACGGCGCCCGAAAACGGCCTCCGGAGGCCGAAACAGGCGGCAAACGTCGTCGTCGTCGTCGTCGACCTCGTCGCTCGTCGCTCGTCGATCATCGTCGTCGCGCGCGCGGGCGCGGGCGTGGTGCCGGGACCACGCGGCGGGCTTTGCGCTTGTACTCGAATCGCAAGCCACTGTGGTGCTCTCAGGCAGAGAGTGCTGCTCGCGCGCATACTATGGCGATCGCAGAGCGCCCCTGCTTCGCCATACCCCGCCCAGCCCAAGCGTTACCGTTACCCGGGGGGCACGACCCCCCCCCCCCCGGGTAACGAGCGTTACCGGCCGGAATAAAAAAATGATCTCAAGTCGAGCGTGCGTTTACAACCATCTACTAGCCTTGTAGAAGGCATAAGGTACTTGCAACTAGCATACAAGTATCGTAGAACGCAGAGAAATGCGCTACATGGTTGGTAAGCTAACCTGGCTGCTTCGACGCGGAGCTCTTCAGGAGCGAAAGAAGGACGTCAGAGAAGGGAAAGGTATCCATACCTATACCCTTCCCTCGATTCCCCTTCCCAGATCATTCGTTACCGAAAAATTTCGGTAGCGAAAGGCGCTACCGGTCGTTCTCTGAAACGCTGAAAATTTCGGTCGCCGCTACCGGTCGCGACCGGTCGCGACCGTCGGTCGCTACCGGTCGCGACCGGTCGCGACCGGTAGCGACCGATCGCGACCGTCAGGGCAGAATGGCTTGACGTTTCATTTTTGTCAGGCTCGGATGTCCGCTGTCTTCTTATATATATATATATATATATATGTATGTGAATGTATACATATAGAAATACTTATACATATATTCACATATATATCTATATATATATATAGTTATATATGTATGTATGTGTATATATATATATGTGTATGTATGTGTGTATATATATACACATACATAGAGGTGTATTTGTACGTTGTATACGTGCTTAACATAGATTTACACATCTGTATGTATATGTATAAAGATATATGTAAGTATACTGTTGAACATCCGTGTATGTATATGTGTATACGTATGTATAAACATAAACTATCAACCTATACACACATACACGCATTTATATACGTGTATATATGTAAATATACATATACAGATATGCATACATTAGTATAGATATGCAGATATACGCATGCATAGCTACATCCATATGTGGAAACTTATAACTGCACATGTCTAAACAGAGAAACACATATATATACATATTATGTACGCGTGTAAGCATCTACGTATACATACGCATACATACATATATATATGCATTTATATGTACACATATATGTATGAATTTAACATCATAACTAAATTGCGTGGATATGATCGATGAATCACAGCGCGTGGGATAGCGTAACGATGAGGTCCTCCAGATTTCCTGGAACCTGTAGCGGCAGTATCGCCGTCCGCCTCCTCCTCCAAAACCTCTTTCTCCTCCTCGTCCGCGTCGCTTTTTCCCCCTCCACAGAAACCTCACCCGCCCCCTCCTCCAAACCCTTCTCACCCTTCGAAACGGCACGTTCTCCCGACAACCATTTTGGCTAGAAGCAGCCACCATGGCTGCCGCGCGGGGCCGTTCCTCTTCGGGGGCCCGCAGGGGCCAGATGGCCCCTCGGCGGCCAGCGCCGCCACTCGAGGACGGCCTCGAGGCGGCCCTCCTCCACCACGTGGAGACCGTGGGCGTCGGCACTGCCCTCGACATAGGGCAGTACGAGCACCTCACGCGGGACAAAGCTGTCCACGCGGACAGCCTCGCCAAGAATCCAGAGTTGGCGGTCGGACTGCACCAAAAATCGTTACAGGAGGTTGAGGGAGGATTGTTGTTAGGAGGTACACAAGCGGGAATAGCATGGAAGGGGGTCGGGAGGACCTGGGGACGTCGACGAGGTAGGAGGAGGTGGGAAGGGGATCACGTTCGGATCCCGTTGGGGCCACCCTCCTCCTCCGTCCTCCTCCTCCTCCTCCTCCTCCTGCTTCTTGTCCCCATCCTCCTTTTTTTTGTGAGCAAACATTATTAAACTGATTCGTGTTGTGGTTATGTGTTGTTGCTGTTGCTGTTGTGCGGTTGTAGTTGTTGTTGTGTTGTTGTTGCTTTTATGGTGTAGCAGTAGTAGTAGTAGTAGTAGTTGTTGTTGTTGTTGTTGTTGTTGTTGTTGTAAAGGTTGCTGTTGTGTGTGTGTGTGTTTGTGTATGGGTGTGGGTTTGTTGTTGTTGTGGGTACTGTTGGTGTGGCTGGTGTTATTGTTGGTGTTGCAGTTGTTGTTGTTATCGTTGTGTCTTGAATCTGATCATGTTGATGGGGGTCGGGTCGGATGAACATGGGTGTGGTGGGAGAGGTGGTGGAAGGGGCGGCTGTTTGTTTGGTTGGGAGGGCATTTGCACTTTGATGTTGTGTTGTCCCCTGGATGTCTTTAGTAGGCGGTGCCCATCAGAAAGTGCCTTCAACTCACATGTTGCGTCCTGATTCTTCCTGGAGTGCAGCCTCTTGGATGATACAATTATATACTGCTCCCTGTGCAGGTGGAGCTGCTGCTGACGCACGTGCCAGAGGCGGAGGCTCGCTGGTCAGAGATGCGTGCGGCCTGCGTCGCCGTCGTGAGACGGTGCTATTGGCCAGAAAGGAGGAGGGTGGAATGATGATGCGGAGGAGTTTGTAAAAAGGAGAGGGGGAGATGAGACGGAAACGGAGGAGCCTTCATGATGTTGCTCATCCTCCTTGCCATCCTCCTCCCTCGTCCCCCCCCTCCTCCTCCTCCTCCTCCTCCGTGTCAGTCTCCCTCCCCCCCTCCTCCTCCCCCCCCTTCCTCCCCCTCCTCCTCCTCCTCCTCCTCATCCCCTCCCCTCCTGCTCCGTCGTCCGCCTCCCCCTCTGCCTCCTCCTACCCGATCTCCTCATTGCACCACATGTAGCGCAATATCCCGCAGGCACCCGCGTTCCATTCGCGAAGCTGCTGGGACACCAGATGCTCGCGGTGGCAGCTTCGCCGACAAACTCGGGTGCATGCTGAAACATCTGCGACGGCTCCGCGACAGCAGCACCAGACGCCGCCAGGCCCCGTGAATCAGGAGCATGATCATGAGGTTAAGGAACCTGATGACTATGAGACTACGGAGGAAGAGGGGGGGCGAAGGATGGTGATGATGGCGGTGGTGATGGCGAAGAGGAACGTGACAGAGACGACGAGGGTGACGATGAGGAGGGATCGCCCTGCTCCTCCTTCTACCTCTCCTTGCCCTCGTGTCCCCCATTCCTCTTCCCCCCTCCTCCTTCTCCTCATTCTCCTCATCCTGCCCATTCCTTGGGGCTGCGATCTGTGTAACTGTCGCCACTTTCGTGGGCTCCTGGGAGGCCCAGCCGAGGTACGTCCCACGCGGATCACCTCGGGACCTCGCGGTGCCTTGGGGGCTGCGATCCGCGCAACTGTCGCCACTTTCGTGGGCTCCTGGGAAGCCCAGCGGAGGTGCGTCCACACGGACCACCGCGGGACCTCGCGGTGTCCTGGGGGCTGCGATTTGCGCAATTGTCGTCATGTTCGTGGGCTCGTGGCTGCGTACTGACGTCAACCTGACGTTATACTGATGTCAGCCTGACGTCAAGCTGACGTAAGCCAGTGTCCGTCAACTAGTAGTTCGGTGTGATGTCAGACTGACATCAACCTTGGGCCACGTTGACGTCAGCCTGGCTGACGTCAGTCTGACATCAGACTGGCGTCAGCTCGGGTGACGTCAGCATAACTGACGTTAGACTAACGTCAGTCTGACATCAGCCTGGCTGACGTCAGTCTGACGTCGGGCAGACGTCAATCTGACGTCGGGCAGACGTCAGCCTGACGTCGGGCAGACGTCAGCCTGACGTCGGGCAGACGTCAGCCTGACGTCGGGCAGACGTCAGGCCTGACGTCGGGCAGACGTCAATCTGACGTCGGGCAGACGTCAGCCTGACGTCGGGCAGACGTCAGCCTGACGTCGGGCAGACGTCAACCTGACGTCAGGCTGGCGTGACACCGTTGAGAGTGCCTCTCGCCCCTTACCCACCAGGCGCTCAGGAAATGCAGCAGCCAGACGATTGACACGATCTGGTACTACCTGCACCTCATGGGCTGTCGCGACGAGCCTGAGGACTACCGTTGCAGGACTGCTGGAGGGGACAACATGACCAGGGTGGCGATTCGGAGGAGGAGGAGGAGGAGGAGGAGGAGGAGGAGGAGGAAGAGAAGGACGAGGCGGGGGTGAGTGGGAGGATGCAGAAACACGGCGGATGATTAAGAGGATAAGTAGGAGGAGGATACTCATGACGATGAGGGGGGGGGGGAAGCGGAGGACAAAGACGACAGAGGAGGACAGGGGGGTGATATGGGGTAAGGGGGTGGGAATCCTTTCCAAGGTTGGGAGTTCTGGGCCACCCCCAAAAGGGTGGCCGAGGGGCCAAAGATCGGGCGTTATGATTCCTCAGAGGGGGCGTCGGGTTGGCCTCCCTGTCCTCGTCCTCCTCTTGGTTCTCGTTCTCGTCCGCCTCCGCCTCCTTCTC
The DNA here is from genome assembly GCA_963575745.1 of Prorocentrum cordatum. Classification (NCBI taxonomy): domain Eukaryota; class Dinophyceae; order Prorocentrales; family Prorocentraceae; genus Prorocentrum; species Prorocentrum cordatum. The sequence goes on along the minus strand of CAUYUJ010015915.1, from coordinate 946,695 downwards.
CTCCGTCAACCCTGTTCCTCCCCCTCCTCCTCTTCCTCCTCCCCCTCCTCGTCCTACTCCTCCTCGTCCTACTCCTCGTCCTCCTCCTCCTCCTCCTCCTCCTCCTCCCTTCCGCTCTCCGAGGACAAGGTCTCCCGCTGGCCCAGCGCGCGCCGCGACGCCATCGCAGAGGACGAAGCGCGCTGCCAGCTACTACCCGTCCGACTGCATGATCCCGCTCGGCGATGCTGACGTGCTGGAGAGCTTGGCAGCCGAGTACACGCAAGAGCGGAACTTCGACAAGCATGAGCGGACCTTCGACAAGCCAGAGCGGAACTTCGACAAGCATGAGCGGAACTTCGGCAAGCCAGAGCGGATCTTCGACAAGCCAGAGCGGATCTTCGACAAGCCAGAGCGACTTCGACAAGCCAGAGCGGAGATCGACAAGCCAGAGCGACTTCGTCAAGCCAGAGCGGAGATCGACAAGCCAGAGCGACTTCGTCAAGCCAGAGCGGAACTTCACAAGCCAGAGCGGAACTTCGACAAGCAGAGCGACTTCGACATGCAGGAGCGGAACTTCGACAAGCAGAGCGACTTCTGCCACCAGAAGCGGAACTTCGACAAGCAGAGCGACTTCTGCCACCAGAAGCGGAACTTCGACAAGCAGAGCGACTTCGACAAGCAGAGCGACTTCGACAAGCAGAGCGACTTCGACAAGCAGAGCGACTTCGACAAGCAGAGCGACTTCGACGAACAGGAGCGGAACTTCGAGCAGGGCAGCGGCATGGACGAGCAGACGCTCAAGGACACAGCCTGGCAGGGGGGGAGACGGGCAGGGGGGGCAAGGCGAGGAGAAGAGGGAGGAGAAGGAGGAGGCGGAGGAGGGAGAGGAGGATGGGGAGGAGGAGGAGAAGGAGGAGGAGGAGGAGGAGGAGGAGGAGGAGGGGGAGGAGGATGTGGAGGGAGAGGAGGCAGGGGCTAAGGAGGAGAAGGAGGGAGCACGTTTGAGAATGGACATGGCAGGACAGATCAGACTAGCGAGGACGTTTGTACGTATGTTCGTGTGTATGTATGCATGCGTGTGTGTATGTATGTAGGTAGGTAGGTGGGTAGGTAGGTAAGTACGCACGTACGTATGCATGTATGTTTGAATGTATGTGTTTTGTGCATGGGTGTCTGCGTGTATGTATGTATGTAAGTCTGTAATTATATTTATGTACATATATATATATATACATATATATACACATATATATACACATATACATATATATATATATATGGATATACATGAACATATGCATGTATCCCGTTCCACAAGGTTCCTGGACATATCATAATGGTTTCATGGTGTGTCCGAGGACGGGCGTTTCGGAGGGGTTCCGGATGCTTCATTGGAGGGGCGTTTCCAAGGGGGTCAGGATGATGCAGAGGAATACGTTTCCGAGGGCACCCGTTCGGGATGGAGGAGGATGTGTTGATCCCGTTTCGGGGGGTCCATCGGAAACAGACGTTCCAGGATGCCCAGGCGTTCAGGTACGAAAACATATAGAACCCCAAGTCATCCCGAAGTCCCAGGGGTATGTTTGCACGTGCAAGGGATATGGGTAGGTGACTTCTAGCTGTTGTATCATGAAGCCGCCTGTTCCGAATCGTTCGTAGCTGTTCTCCCGAGCCCGTGTTGTGAGGGGGGGGCCGTCGCACTGCACGCGACCGCGGGGGTGTCGGTGCTTGTCCCACCGATGAATGGCCTCTGTCCAAACTGCGGGACTATCGCGAAGATGCCCGTGTTCAAAGCGCCCGTCTTGCAGCGCTTGTGCCTGAACTGCGGTTTCACGCATTCGTTGCCCACGCGCGAGCCCAGCGCGCTGCGAGCTCAGTTGTCGCTGACTCGATATGGAAATGGTGATCGGGGGTGATGACGATGGGAGCGATGAGGAGGATGATCATGATCACGGAGGTGACATTAGAAGACAGATCGTTCTCTTGATATTCCTCGCCTACTCCTCCTCATTCCTCCTCGCCTACTCCTGTTTGGTTAACCCCATTTCTCCGTCCTCGCCGTCTCCTTTGGTTAAACCCTTCCGAGATCCTCTCGTCTCTGCCCTGGTTCGCCCTGGTCTAGCGTCGTGGCACATTAAGGTTGGCCTTCCCAGACGGCTCCGAGGGCTCGGATGCGACTCCCCAGATAAGCGGCGCAGGATTTCGACGAAGTCCCCCGAGACTGCAAGCACCACCTGCCCGCCCATCGGAGTTTCCGCGGCCTCTTCGCCAGAGCCCAAGATGTCGCCCGCGCTGGACAAATGGACTATGAACCGTTTCCCTCCCCGCGACATCCCGTCCACGGAAACGCTGGTGCCCGCGAGCCCGACCGCTTCGATCATGATGAGCCCGCAGGCCCCCGACACCCCTGAGAGCCAGGTCGCGGTGATCGACGGGAGCGGGGCCTTGCCCCCAGAGGAGGTCAAGGACGAGGAGGACGAGGACGAGGAGGACAAGGAGGAGGAGTTGGATGAGTGCCCCTCGGAACAGTGTACTTTCCGAGCGGAGTCGTCTGAGGAGGAGGGGCCCGAAGATACCGATCAGGAAGAGCCCGAGGAGGAAGAGAGCGACGGCGACTCGTTGCCGCGCGATGGGGAGTTGGCGCAGCTTGGCAAGTATTTGGCGACTGCGTGGGCCAGTGATTGATCGTTCGGCAGGGGTGAGGAACAATCGCTAGGTCATTAGGTTGTATGCTGGTTCGCAGGCGTGCATCGGCCGATTTCGGTCGAACGGGGAAAGCATGTTTTGCTAGCGAGTAGCGGCGGTGATGCGAGCCCATCTCCACCAATTCCTTGTCAAACCCATCATCAAACATCAGCATCGCCAGCCGCCAACGGCCCGCGCAGCGGCCCCACGAGGCCAGAATGAGACCTTGAATGACAGCCATGGGCCCATGAAATACCTAGTATCATCCCCGCCAAAACGTCACCATGAGCTTCAGAGGCCGCCATTTGCATTAATGCGCCGTCTTCCCTTCAGAGGCTACCAGAGGCACACATTTGCATCTACGTTGGGGCCTTTAGAGGCCGCCACCTGCATATGCGTTGAGGCCGTCAGAGGCCACCATTTGCATCGACACTGGGGCCTCCAGAGGCGCCAATTGCATGTGGCATTGCTCGTCCACTCCTGAGCCCCTGCCCTCGCATCCCTCTCCCGCCCACCATCCGTTCACCTGCGCATTGTCCTCCCCCGTTGGGCCAGGAGCTCGCCAGCTGGCTAGCTTCGACGCCCAACGACGGTGACAGCGTCTATGAGACCCCAGAGAAGGCCGTGGTGCAGGCGAGGGGGTCCACTGGCAAGAAGCAGAAGATGGTGTCCTCCCTCTGCCTGGACGATTCAGATGATGACGATGATATCAGGAAGATGAACAAGAAGTGCGTGCCCGTTCCAGTCAATAAACGGGAGATGAAGGCATAGGGATCATAATCTGAGCTGCTTGAACCCAATCCCTCATCAATGCCATCTCGAATCAGCTAGCCCCGTCAACCCCGATGGGGGGACAGAGATGGAGGGCAAGCGATTCGCGTGAACGACGATGAGGAAAAGGTGTTCGGACAGCCGTTATCCTCTCTTCCTCCCACCGTGTCATCATCACCCCCCTGCACTCCCTCACCCATCCCTGTCCACTCTTCCTTCTACACCTCCACTCTTCCACTCATCCCAGCATCCCCATCGCCTCTCCGATCGTTCCACCTCGCCGCGATCATGCATCCCATATTCCCCCCCCACCTCCACTCCTCCCCTCCGTCCACCGACTCTCCCTTCTCAATATCACGTATTATTGGGGGTATCGAACGGGGTGAATGCAGCGGCGGGGCCGAGTGGCCCCAAGTTCATCCAAATTCCAAATCTGAATTGCCAACGCAAACCTTTAACGCGTCAGAATCGGACCCCCAATACTGTAACGCTCAGGCAACCGTGAAGGCAGCCAGGTCAGGTCAACGGGGAGGCAGTTCAGGGGCCGCGACTTCTTCTGGTCTCCCGCGCTGGGCCAATCACGAACGATTGGGCAAGCTGTACGTCACTTACGGTAGCAAGGCGTCCTATATTACGTTTAAGGACAACACCTCACAGAAACCGAAACTGCTGATCCAGATTGGGGAGTCGATGTCGCCCGACCACGCCAAGATTTGCGCGAAGATTCTGAAGTTCGCCGAGGCTAATTCTAGCACCAAGGAGGAGTGCATTGAGCATAGGTCAAGGCTTCTCAAGAAGTGAGGTGGGTGACGGCCCGATGACGATGCCAGGTGGTTCGACCTCCCTTTCTCCAATATCGAGTCTGTCCCACGCGTGCGCCCCCCCGAATTGTCACATTCCCCCTTCTCTGATAACGAAAGGGAAATGAGGCGGGCGACGGGCAGGGTGAGATTGAATATGATGAAAGGACGTTCGAACGACCTTCACCCCCCACTGCCCCTCCTGCCGAAGTTTCGGCCCTGTCCTCAAACTGCCTCACCCCTCAACATGCACGCCTTCCCCCTCTCTCACGACGAATGCGCATCCAAGCTCGGGGCTTGGAAGCACGAGTGGCCTTTGGGACACGTTGCGTCCGCGGGGGCGTAGGACACGCAACAATGACCGCGCATAGTTTCATCTTCTGCGCGGCGGCTATCAGCCGCGCATGCCAGTGGGGAGTACACGTTGGATACAACAGATGCGTTCAAAAAACCGTTTGTTCATCCCGCATTGCGTTTCTTCGGGGGCTCGCCGCGGCCACGCCAGAAACCCGATAATGCACGGAATTGGAAGCACCTTGTGTTTGGGAGGGGGGAGATACCACTGGCAACAAGAGGAGGAGGAGGAGGAGGAGGAGGAGGAGGAGGAGGTGGGTAGGAGCACCGTTCTCGCTCTCTCTCTCTCTCTCTCTCTCTCTCTCTCTCTCCCTCTCCCTCAATATGACTTCCTTTTACGCCGCAGGCCACCGCCACAGGTTCAAAGGGTTTTGTTGCTCATGCATCAGAATTCGCGCACCAGAGTTGTGGCCCCCATCCTCCTCCTCCTCCTCCCTCTCTTCCCCCTGCTCCCCCCCCCCCTCCTCCCTGGGCGCCCCTGGATGATAGAGCCGTATACTTCGGCCTCTTGGCCCTGGAACCCTCGGGCCCGTCTTTGCTATATAAGCCACCTTGGAAGATTTGGAACAATAAGGCCCATCCGTGTCGAAGTTTTCAGGGTGGCCCATCTCGATCCGTAGCCAGATTTCTCGAAGTGTTGCAGAACTGCACATCTCGATCATTTCAGGGCGGTCCATCGATGGAGCGCTCCGTCCAGGGGCCCGATTCCCCTAGCGTGGATGAGCTACTCATGGAGCTAGAATACTTGCAGCAGAGGTCCCGCCACGCTGCATCGATTGCAGATGATGCCCTGCGCGAGTTCGAGGCGGTGTTCAATGACCCCCAGGCAGCGCCGCCACCATCATATGCAGGCTCGACGACGCCACTCTGCGCCCCAGAGTTCACGACGTTGAGCCCCTCCGCGTCGTGCCCACGTACGTCCCGCTCGCCGATCGAGATCATCGTGCCCTCCGACTATGACGACATGTCCCCCACGAGCCCCGCGGTGCCTGAGTTGGAGGAGATGAACGATGTGGACGGGGCGGAGGACGTAGACCAGGTGGATTGCCCCGAGGACAAGAAGATGGCGATGCAATGCTCGCAAGGGCCAAGGCGCGGCTGAGTTCCGCAATGCCAGATGTAGAACAACAACAGGAGGACGTCAGGAGGTGGAATAAGGTTTTGAAGTGGAGGCGGCGTAAGCGAGGTTGAGGAGGAGGATAGGATGATCATGAATACATGAGGGGCAGGAGATGATGAGGAATACGCTCATGATTTGGAGGAGGATAAGGAGGAACATGTACACGAGGATGAGGTGGTAGTGTAGGAAGCTCTGTGGTGGGTGAGCTCTCGCACGGCAATGCCCGTTCATAATTTGCGTAGAACCCAACCGATGCGGAGAATGCACGTGGACCTACAGTTTGCAGCCTCGGAATTAAGGTCTGTTGAAACAGAATTGGCATCGTTGCATTTGGTGACGTGCATTGCTGCTCAGACGTCTGGTGACATGCATTCCTGTTCAGACGTACGTTGAAACACGTGGCATCGTTGCATTTGGTGACGTGCGTTCCTATATATGTGTGTAGATATCCAGGGTAATCCAAATGGTGATAGGGAGGAGGGAGGATGGAGCATGGAGGAGGGAGGAGGGGGGAGGGAGGAGGGACGTGGCATATAAGCATGTGATGATGGTCAAATGCCTGTTGATCCCATTCAATCGTGCTGAGAGCGGTCGGTTCCGTGCTGTTCGAGTTGGCCTCTTGATGCGATTCAATATTCAATGCATTCTTGGCGCTTCGCGCATCCCAACCAGCCCAGCCATAATTGAGTGCTAGTTGTCTTCAGGCCTCGTTGGAGGACCTCTTGATCCATGATCGGTTATTGGCTGTCGGAGACTATATTGATCCATGCTCTGCTATTTTGGGCCATGTTGAGGCTGTCTTGGGGTGTATTGGAGGTCTGTCTGGGGTTATCTTGGGCCATGCTTGGCTGTCTTGAACTACTTTGAAGCCCAGATTTGCATATCTAGGGCCCTCTTGGAACCATATAGGGCCACACAGGGCGGTGTGCAAAGTCTTGGGGGAGAGGCTGGGCGGCCTCTTGCCTCTTGGGGTCATCGTGGGCCCCATGACTCAAAACTATGAGGTCCTGACTTAGCACCGCCCCCTCAGAGGCTCTCAAACGGCATCTTGGGGCCCCCTTGGACCGTTCGTGGGCGCCTCGTGGGCGATCCTGGGGCAGTATTCAGCTTGTTGGGCCCCTATTGGGCCTCGTTTGGGCAATTCGGAACCATCTTGAGGCTTCCAAAGCCCATCGGAAACGAGAAAGCGATAATGCCAACAAACCGTGATGATCCCTAAGCGTTTGAAGGGTGGTGGCATCTTGGGGGGCGCAATGGAGGGCTCGGGGGACACTCGGATACGTTTTGGGGCTGTCATGGGGCCTCTTGGGAGTATGTCGGGTGCTATATTTGCCCATCTTGAGGTAGCATGGGCCATGTTGGAGGCCACCTTGCGACTTTGAAGCCCTCTTGGAGCTTTCTTGGGCCATCTTGGACCCTGCTGTGTCTCCGCCCCCCCCCTCTCCCACGGTCAGGGGAGGGGGTAGGGGGAGGGGTAGGGATAAGAAAAACAAACGCGCTATACCATCTAAGCCCAGAGGGCTGGTGAGATTTCAGTCACATTCTAGTTGCCGTGCAGCGGGATCCATTATTGTCAGGTGCCGTGCAATCCCGCTCAGCGTTGCTGATCTTGATCTGGCCAGTGCAGTTCAGTTTGGTCAGGTAGTGTCTCTCCTTCCAGTTCAGGCATATCCGAATGTATAATGTATGATAGTTTGGTTAACGATGTGTCAGGGTTTTCGTATTTTCGGCACGGTTAACATATGCGTGCTAGATTAAGGCAGCGAAACACCATACACATCAGCACAACCACCTACTATTCGCACTTCACAAACATGCGTTCGATATGACACTAGCATGGCGACATCATGACGTCAATCTGACGTCAGCCTGACGTCACCCTGACGTCAGCATGACGTCAGCCTTTGAGCCTGGCAAATGCCTGACGTCAGGCATTTGTCAGGCTTCACACTGACAAGTGCCTGACGTCCGGCATTTGTCAGGCTATATGCCTGACGTCAGCCTGACGTCATGCTGACGTCAGACTGGTATCAAACCTATATTTCTATATCGTCCAGGTTTTCGGTTGGCACTGAATGTACAGCTCATCATTCGGATATGTCCAAAAAGGTCCAGGGTCACAAATATGCCTCTGGAATCACACAAAACATATATGAAATTGCCGATTTGACGTTCCCGTGGACGCGCAATTCTGTTTTTGTTCATCGCGAAGTCTGGGCTCGAGAGGTGATCAGGAGAGCAGCAGATCGCTGAATTCCCATTCAACGCTCGCCCTGTCGGACGCATGGCTCCGAAACGTGTGATGAAGTCGGCGCTCAAGCTCAAGCGCAAGCCAGCTGCTGCTCGAAAAGGCCCCGATCAGCAGATCGACAGTGACGAGATCCCGCTTGCGCTGATCCCGAAGAGCGGCAAGACATCGTGTGACATGTGGCCCACCCAGAAACACCTACGATCCCCAACAGTTCGGTTCTTCCGATTCGTCATACCCTTCTCTGTCATTCCTCGCCCTCCTCCTCCTCGCTGCCCTTTCCCTTGCCATCCGCCACTGTACCTCCTCTTTATACATGCCATTTCCGCCCCCGAACCTTGAAGGTGGCCCGTCGCCAAGCTCGCGGCGGCCGCTAGCAGGTGCAAGGACTTGGATGCGAAGATCAAGGTCTTCCAGGACCACGCAGACCACACCTCGGTCGCGCACCTCAAGTGCATCTTCTCTGGGCAGGAGATCAGGTCATGCCCCATCAAAGGGTGGGGGAGGATGTCCGACGGAGATGGAGGGAATGCTGTGAAGGAAGATGCAACGATCTTCAATGGCGGTTCGATGAATGTTCCCTTCGGTCGGTTTGCTTTGAAGATCTGTATCGACATCTTCCGTCTCAGCATTCCTCTCATCCCCTCTGTCATGCCATCCTCCTTCGTTGCAGGGCGCTCTACGGCCGCTTCTCGAACGCCAGGAAGAAGAACGCCGACGCGGAGGAGCTCTTCAAGGAGGCCCGTATGAAAACAAAAAAACGAGTTGGCCCTCCCCTTCAAATATTGATCGATAAGCAGATCGATACAAACACTGGCCGCTCACGCGTATCACTCGCTGTGTTTCTCTCCCCATGGAGAGCGCCAAGAGAAACACAGCTATGATATCGTGAACGACCACTTGCTCGAACATATTGGCAGGGAGATGACAAGTGCCGAGCGCGCGACCCAGATCGGTTGAACCGCCGATCGAGCAGAGCGAGCGACCGAGCGGGCGCTTCGGGTTCTGGAGCAGGCTGACAATCTCCCGCCCAACAGCGGGAAGCAGCTCAGCAAGGCGCAGCCCCTCATGGGGTATCTGAAGGACCCCGAGCTCGGCGAGCGCTTCCTCGAGATCAGCGCCTCGATCTCGCTCGCCGAGTCCGTCGGCCGCAGGGAGGAGTGGGTGAGCCACAAGAAGCTCAAGGAGGAGTTCTCGAGCAGCGAGGCCGAGGAGATGATCGCCGGGGATAGGATCAAGGATCGACGCTCCCAAACATATGTATGAGGTAGGGGGAGGATGAGGAGGATAACTTTGATGACGCCCAAGTACCTACCAATACTCACATGCCCTTACTCTTCGTTCGCGCCCATATCTGGTCCCACGGCGCACCAAGCCTTTACGCATCGGGGCCAAGAAAGGGGCGCTGACGAATGGTGAGGGCATTACGGTGGGTAGTATACACGCGACATCCCTCTAACGATCCTCGGCCTCACTCCCCGATGGGACACTCCCCACTCATGATGGTATCCGTGTCCTTTTCCTCGTGAATCATCCCGTCGTCCTCCTCCTCCCCCTCCTCCTCCTCCTCCTCCTCCTCCTCCTCCTCCTCCTCCTCCTCCTCCGCCTCCTCCTCCTCCTCTTCCCCCTCCTCCTCCTCCTCCTCCTCCTCCTCCTCCTCCTCCTCCTCCTCCTCCTCCTCCTCCTCCTCCTCCTCCTCCTCACACCCCACCTTCGCCTACGCCACGCATCATTCGTTCGTTCCCCAGGTGCGCCCGAACCCCGACAACCCTCGCAGGAAGCAGTACTGCATCGTTCGCGACAGCAAGAGCAAGACGTTCACCAAGAAGCGCGAGCAGGGTGGCAGGGGCAGGAAATGCTTGGACCAGGGCGAATTCGACGACATGGCGAGCGGCGTGAGCGGCCTGGCCATGAGCGGCGATCTGGCCATATACGGCACGCGATGGAAACGTACATGGGAGAGGGCTGATTTGCCAGGATGTGGATGATTCATATGATGAGAGGATTGGGTGGACGCAGCTAACTGAGGAACGGATCATGAGAGCACATTGGATGGTGTAATATGTTCGGCGGGGGCCTGGGCGTGCAGGAAGGGGGGCGATGAGGATGAGGATGAGGAAATGGATGAGGTGGAGGGGGGAGAGAAGGAGGCGAAGGAGGAGGAAGATAAGCAATAATATGATGGGATGTCAAGGGATGCACCGAGGGAGCCATGCTGTGACCTCCCGCCCCCAATCGTCGCTACTGGCCCCGCCCCTCCACTCGTCCATTTACCACCCCACTCCCCACTCCACCACTGACTCCCCAACTCCCTCCACTGCCACGCCTCCACTGAACCCCCCATTTCTCCCCACTGATTCCCTGATCGGTCCCGCTGCTCTCGCCCCTCCTCCCGCCACCCCACCTCCCCTGACCTCCGCGCCAAAACTAAACTCAGCAACCCAACGTGTCCTCAACGCTCCGATTCTCTCCCCCACCCACCCCCGCCCTGCCCCACCAGCCTTGCCCCCCCGTTCGGAGCCCAAGGCAGCATGAGCAGCATGGGCCTGGACCTGCCGAACAAGGACGCAGACGAGAGCCGTCGCGGCGCTGGCCGCGGCGGACGAGGTCGTGGCAAGGGCAGCGCAGCGGACTCGGAAGCGAGATCTTGGAGACCGCGGTTTCGAGCCGATCTCTCGAAGATCGCACGCTTTGTCGCCCGCACCCCCCTCCCTCACCCACAACAAAAACACAATTCTTGACGCTTCGCGTATCCCAACCAGCCCATACATAATTGATTGCCAATTTTCTTGAGGCCTCTCGGAGGCTATCTTGAGCGATGCTCGGCTAGAGGCTGTCGGATGCTATATTGAGCCATGCTCGGCCATCGTGGGCCATCTTGAGGCTGCCTTGGGGCATCTTGGAGGTCTGTCGGGGGGGCATCTTGAGCCATGCTTAGCTATCTTAGGCAAGTTTGAACGCCATATTTGCATATCTAGGGCCCTCTTGGAGCCATATTGGGCTACACGGGGCGGGGTGGAGGGCATTTGGGGAGATGCTGGGAGGCATCTTGGGGTCATCTTGGGCACCATGGCTCAAACAGATGAGGTCCCTCAATTAACATCGCCCCCTCGGAGGTTCTCAAACGGCATCGTGGGCCCCCCCTTGTAGCGTTCGTGGGCGCCTCTTGGGCGATATTGGGGCCGTATTCGGCCTTTTCGGGCTCCATATTGGGCCTCGTTTGTGTCATCTTGAGGCTTCCAACGCCCATGGGAAGCGAGAAGGCGATAATGACAACCACAGTGATTTTCCCTAGGCGTTTGAAGGGTTTGGTCATCTTGGAGGGCGCCGTGAAGGGCTCGGAGGGCACTTGGATCCGTCTTGGGGCTGTAGTGGGGCCTCTTGGGGGTATGGTGGAGGTTATCTTGACCCATCTTGAAGTAGCATGGGCCATCGTGGAGGCCATCGTGCGACAATGAAGCCCTCTTGGGACCTTCTTGGGCCATCTTGGACGCTGCGGTGCCTCCGCCCCCCCCCCTCCCCCCCCCCCTCCCAGCCCCAGGGGAGGTAGGGGAAGGGGTATAGAGCAGAAAACAACGCGTTATACCACCTAAGCCCAGAGAGCTGGTGGGATTAGGGCATCAACCGATCGGGCCCTCGCCCTTTCGCCCCATCGACTTATCAACCTGTAGCGCCCTTGCATGCGTCACCCTCGCCCGTTCTTGGGCCCCACCTCCTTGACTTCACCATTCCCTAAGTGAGACGGGGGAGAGACGCACGAGAGATGGGGAAGAGTGGGAAGAGATGCGGATGAGAGATGGGAGACGCCCTCGCCTTAAATGAGATGGGGCATGGGGGAGGGCACGAGCGCGATCCAAGCGCCAGCCTTGCCCAGGCTGACATCAAGAAGATCATCAAGGTGTGGGGCAAACAGGCAGAGGCCATCTCGAAGATCAACCCCGACTCGATCAAGAGCTCGCAGAAGGGTTCGGAGATCCTCGAAAAGATCGAGGGCTACATCAAGGAGACTTCGGGCCATGATTAATATCGCTTCCTCACGTGCCTGCTCCTCCTCCCCCTTCACCCTCGTTCTCCTACCGCAATATCTCCCCGTATCCACATTCTCCTTATCCTCCTCCCAATCCTTACCATCCGTCTCCTCCTCCGCGTCCTCCTCGCCATTCGCGTCATCCTCGTCTTCCTCCTCTGTTACCCCCTGTTGCCCTCCCTTGCCCCCTGCCCCTCGCTTGAGTTCTTTGCATTCGCCCCCCCGCCGCCTCCCTTCACCTTCTGTCCTCGTTTCGGCCTCACTGACCCGATTGTCCGCCATCCTGGCGCATGCCTTCTTTCCGCCGTGCCCCAAATACTCACTCCCCCTCGCATCCTAACGCGCCCCCCTCCTCGGTCCAACCCTGCCCTCCCGCCGTTTCAAAGGAGGGCTGCAGCGCGCTCGTCAGCGCGATCAGGACCATCAAGCGCGAGGGCGGGCACGACAAAGCTGACATCGAGGCTGCGACAAAGGTCAGCAGTCTAAACTGGGGATGCGGATGGGAACATCAGACTGACGTCGGTCTGACGTTTGTCCGAAGTCAGACTGACATCAGACTGACGTCAGTCTGGCGTCAGCCTGACGTCAGATTGACGCCCGTCTGACGTCAGACTGACGTCAGCCTGACGTCAGACTGACGTTAATATGACGCCACACTGACGTCAGTCTGGAGTCAGCCTGATGCCAATCTTATACGCGATTGACGTCAACATGGCGTCAGCCTGACGTCAGCCTGACGTAAGCCTGACGTCAGACTGACGTCAGAGTGATGCCACTTTGACGCTAGGATGACGCCAAACTGAAGTGGGAATGACGTCAGACTGACGCCAGCCTGACGTCAGAGTGGCGTCAGGCTGGCGCCATATTGACATCGTACGTACGTCAGCACGGCGTCCGACGGACGTCAGACTGACGCCAGGCGCATGCACCTCATATCCATCCTCCTCCTCCTTCTCCCCATTGTCACCCTCCTCCCCCTCATCCTCCTCATCCTCCCCCCCGCGCCCCATCCCTCCACCCCCTCATCCACCATCCCCCCGTAATCGGGCACGTGCCCTGCTCCCTCCCCCGCCCTGCAACGGGGGTTTCAAAACGGACAGTCCAAACTGTAGGTTCAAGATCGAGGAATACTGGCGGGTGTTCAATGCAAATGTACACCGTAGTATACTGGGACAAGGGAAGAGGGGAACGAGACGGGGGGAGGAGGAGGAGGAGGAAGCGGGGGAGGAGGAGGAGGAGGGGGAGGAGGAGGAGGAGGAGGCAAATCAGCTTTTCGTCGGCGCCACAAGGGTATGGCGAAGGGGAGGTGGAGATTTGTTTTCCTCCCCATCGAATAGTTGATGGAGGATCTCCAGAAGCTGGCCAACGCTGTCTCTGCGGCGCTGGTCGACGACGTCACCGACGTCAACAAGGCCAAGAAATTGTCGAACATCAGCGTCGGCATATTCAAGAAAGGCTCCGAGCTGAACATTATGCAGTAGGTATGATCAACACGGGCTCCGAACTGAACATCACGCTGTAGGTCGGAGGCCCTGGCACGCAGCAGCTCTGCCTAAGAGCGACGAGCCCCCCCCCACCGCGCGCCCCTGAGAGGGTGCGCTTGATAAGCAATGCACCCTTGTGTCCTTCCCTTGCGCGCCTTTGAATGATGACACGCCCTCGGGCCTTGCATCCTGATGCGTGCCTGCAAGTGCAGCGGGCTCCGTGAGGAGCTCCGAAAGCGGACCCCCGTGGGTGGAGACCTCGGCAAGAGCTGCTGCTACATCTTTTTTTCCGTGCGACTACGTCGCACAAGGAGGGCATCCCAGGCCACGGGAGCAGCGTCGAACGCTTCGAAGACTAAGCGTCAAGTCTAAAATCTGGTTTCGGTCCCCACGTGTTCGGTGACATTTTTCAGTTGTTAAGTTCTGGCGTACCCGTCAGGGTTTTAGGTCGTCCTGGGGCTCGGGTCATCCAGGGTCTCGAACCGTACAGGGTCTCGAATCGTTCAGGGTCCCAGGTCGCCCAGGGCCTCGGATCGCCCAAGGTCTCGGATCGTCCAGGGTATCCTGCTCCCGTCGGCCGTCGCCCATCCGAGCCCGTGCACGATGAGCTCGCACCTGGCGGTGGCACGAGCAAGCGTTTCGCCTCCCCTGCGCGCCTCTGTAGGCGCACCGATGGCATCCGCCTCCGAGAGAGCAGCGTCGCCTGAAATACACGACGCAGTTTGCCTTAAACGATGGCCAACGTCGATGGCCCCACCCATGCCCCCAGGGCTCGGAACGTCGCCTGTAGTTTGGGAGGCCACGCGTGGGCCCCTGATCCCACAAGGCCTCGGGTCGACCAAGGTCTCGGGCCACCCAGGGTCTCGGGTCGTCCAGGGCCTCGGCTTGCCTAGGGTCTCGGACCGCCCCCCGGCAGACGAGCGCGTTCGTATGTGATGCGACTGTTGCTCTCATTGGTGGGCGATGTGAGCCAGCGCACGGCGAGTTCGCACGCAGCGATAAGTGTGGCCGTGCTTCAGCCCCCCTCATCTCCATTCTCGCTCATGCCGTCACCATCGCAAGGCGCTCGGGCTCGAGGGTCGAGGCCCCCGCCCCAGCCCCCCCCCCCGCCTGTCGTGCCCCCAATGGTGAAACGCGGGCAGAAACGTCGGCTGTCGCCCGCTGGCGATGGCCCAGACGAGGCTCCAGATGGGGCCCCAGGTGTTCCTGTGCAAGAGTATTCAAATTTAGGGACGTATCTTCTGAAGCAATGGTGCTGGGGCTTGATGCCCGCCGCAGAAGTTCAACGCGTTGCGCTGGCGGCGCATCGGGACGGGCTCAAGCACCAGGAAATATCGAAGCTCGCGAGCCTGGGCGCCTGGGGGAACCACCCAGGCAATATCCATTCACAATTGACGAGGATGCTTGGGAGGAATATGCTACCAGAGCCCATGGCGTTCCCCGTGTCGTGCATCGATCCGAAAACTACTAAGCCAACTGAAGGCACAGCTGCGGCCCTCCTACCACACGAGTGGTTTTCTGCATTATTTCATCAATATCCAACGGAATTCGAGGAGATCTTCGGGGTGGGTCGCCTGTCGGACTTCTGGGATCACGCCAGCAGGACGCATTTTCTTTTTTTTTTGTTTCCTCTCATGGGTTGGTGCCAGCAGTTTTCGGGTGCCCCCGCCCGCCGCGCGCCCCTTCCCACCCCTCCCCCCCCCCCCCTGGCCATTTGACGACGGCGGGGGGGCGGGGGCGGGGGGCGGTCAGGAAAACGAAACAGCTGGGGGAACATCGGGGGTGGAGGACAGGAGGGCGACGCTTCAGCGGCGGCACTCCCGCTCGAGCATTATCATTCTGCGCGGCACCAACAACCATCCCAGGGACGACCGACGTCTGCGAGACCACCCAGTCTGGGCCGTTCGAAGTTACGCGACCACATGCGTGCCTTTGAGGATCCACGGCGACGGGGCCGAATTTCTCACACGGGACAGCCTCGCATCGTTGAGCCTTACAGGGTTGTTAGGGGTCGGTTCAACAAAGGCGCTCACACTGAATTTAATCAGTTGGCCATTGAGCACCCTAACGAAAAAGAAAAAACATGGTGGCAAAGATGCGTTCCTGGAGATATGGGAAGTGTTGCGATGGAGCTTCCAGGCACTGGCGGAGGGCAAGCACCCTAGAACAGATTAGATTGGCTTCGCCACCACGCACACACCAAACTAGACTTACACGTGTAAGGGGGCCTGGGGGGTGTTGTCGGTGGTCCCGCGCATTGCGGCGTGCTTCCAATTTCGCCCATCTCCACCCGTTTGCCCTCTGCGCATTTTAATGCCATCAGGGCCCGCGTTCGGTAGCCTGTCTGCGGGCATGCTGCTCCGCCGCGTCAGTTTCTATTGCTTGCCCCTCTCCTCAGCTCCTCCCCGTTGCTATCCCTCGTCTTCCCTGGCCCCGAAGCCCCAGCCCGCACCCTCCCCCCTCCCCTTCCCCCCGCAGCGCGCCCCCCCATCCCCCGCCCGCCCGCCCGCCCCTTGCGCCGCCTCTACCATTAGCCAATAACCCTCGCTTGAACGAGAGAGTCGGACTGGAACGGCGACCCGTTAGACCCTGATCGTGCCAGGTTGGGTGGGCAGTTCCTGTGTAGCCCAACGAAGCCGTTCAGGGCGTTTATATACGGCATCCTCGGTGACCTGGAATTTTTCGCAGCCTACCTACACATGCCGTATTCAAATGACAACCAGTTCTGTTGGTTGTGCCCCTGCGACAAGAGCGGCGCCAACCCGTTCAATAATTTTCAGGCAGATGGGCCGAACCACTGGAAATTTCACGAACGAGATTTCCGAGCTGAGCACCCTGTGTTCACTATATGGGGAGTTGCTGTGTCCACGTTGTGTTTGGACGTGATGCATACTTTTGACCTCGGCGTTACGGGCCACATTCTCGCCAATGTGTTCTTCGAGATAGTTACAGAGCACGAGCGTGGACCCAGGGCCGCCCGCGTGGAGAAGCTCTGGAAGCGAATCCAGGAGGTCTACCAGGAGGAAGGCATCGAGCACCGCCTATCACACTTCAAGTTCGGATACTTTGTGAAAGACCCTGATTCCCCGTTCGCGGATTTTCCTGTGTTGTCCCACGCCGTGAAGGCGGCCGAGGCACGCTGGTTGTCTCGCGTCGGCCTTCAGTTGTCCAGGGACTATGACGACGGTAGCCCACCTTCACGAACGAGGGTATTCATGCTGAAGAGCCTTTGCAAAATCTATGAGCTGATCGATTCGGGCGATATGTTTTTTTCTGCAGCAGAGTGTAATGACATCCAGAAGTGGACAGACGACCTGCTTGAATGCTACCAATCGTTATCCAGCAGGGCGTTCGCACAACACAAATTGAAGTACTCCATAGTCAATAAACACCACTTTGTGTGGCACCTGGTACGCCAGGTGCCACTTAACCCTCGGTACACTTGGTGCTACCAACCAGAAGATTACCAACGCTTCGTCTCCCGTGTCGGGGGTGCTTGCGCCATTGGTACATCTATCAATAGTGTATGCCGTAAGGTTTCTGAGAGGATGAGAATGGGCAGGCATATAAACGACTTTCGTCAAGGTTGGTCCCGCCACGGGCCCTAGGAGGAAGGAAGGAGTTTTTTTGGGGCGGGGCACAGACGAGACAGGTCCTTGGAGGAGGTGGAAGGAGGAGGTGGGGAATGGGGGGCGGAGGGGGAGGAGGGGGAGAAGGAGGAGGAGGAAGGAGGGGGAGACAGAGGATGGAGGAGGATGGGGCGGAGGAGGGGTCGGGGGACGGCGGGCGGAACATAGGGCAGGGAGGGGAGGGGAGGACGGACGACGCGAGGACGAAGCGTGCTGCCGCCTGCCCAATGCTGGGCTGCGGATCTGGAATTTCAGCGCTGCTCCATGGAGTAGGAGCAGCCTTTTTCGGCGAGCACTGCGTCAGCCCCCAGGGGAAGGAGGGGGGGTTGAAGGAGGTAGGAGGAGGAGGAGGAGGAGGAGGAGGAGGAGGAGGAGGAGGAGGAGGGGGAGGATGAGGAGGAGGGAGGAGGAGGAGGAGGAGGAGGAGAGGAGGGAGGAGAAATAGCGGGAGGAGGGAGGAGGAGGGAGGAGGAGGTCGGTTCCCCTCCTCCCTCCTCCTCCTCCTCCTCCTCGTCCTCCTTCTCCTCCCCCTCCCTCTCCTCCTCCTCCCCTATCCTGCTTGCTGCTTGTTGCTGCTGCTCCTCCGCCGCGTCCGTCCGCTCCTCCTCCTTCCCCCCCTCCTCCTCATTCTTTTCCGCCTCCTTCCACCCTCACGGGGCAGGGGGTGGACGCAATGCTAGCCGATCCCCGCTTCACGCTCGGCTGCGCGTGCTTCTGTGCTCGCCTCCTCCCTTTTCTTCTTTTTATTCTTCTATAACTTCCTAATGATTACCGCTGCCACTACTGATGCAAACCCCTTATCCACCTGACTCCCCCTCGCCTGTCCCCCCCGCCCCTTCCGCGCATCCACGACCCCCCCCTCTGAATGCACGGGTGCGTTTTTGTTTTAACACGACGGCCGTCATCATAAGTGCCATCGGCATCGTAGTTGAAATCGTAATGGTCGTCATCCCCACCATCAGCTCGACTCTCCTCTCTCTCTCTATATATATACATACATCTCTCTCCCCCCTCTCTCCTTCGCACGGGCCGCGCAGGGAGCGGAGCGGCGCCCGCGCCTGCGCCAGAAATGGCGGCTGGGCCAGGAGCGAGGAGTAGGATGATTACGAATATTAGTAGGAGTAGGATGAGTAGGAGAACTAAGAGGAGTAACAAGAATATTAGGAGGAGTAGGAGGAACATGAAAAGTAGGAGGAGTAACAGGATGAGTAGGAGGAGTAATAGGATGAGTAGGAAAAGTAGGAGGAGTAGCACGAGGAGTAGGAGTAGGAGGAGTAGCAGGAGCTCGTTTTTCCCCTCCTCGTCCCCTTCCCTCGTTCTCTCTCTCTCTCTCTCGCTCTTCATCCTCTCCCGATCTTCCTCCGTCCTCTTCTTTATCCATCCCCCCTCCTGCATTCGATAGGGGGCCCGTTGAAAAGGGGGCTTCGACGGGCGAACGATCGCGACCTCTCTGCCCTGCCAGCCTCTACGGGTCCGTCGCCGTTGGAGGGCGGGCAGCCCGTGGATGGCAGGGCGAGGGCCTCGCGAACGTT
Organism: Prorocentrum cordatum; assembly: GCA_963575745.1. Lineage (NCBI taxonomy): Eukaryota > Dinophyceae > Prorocentrales > Prorocentraceae > Prorocentrum > Prorocentrum cordatum. Next base: position 928,063 of record CAUYUJ010015915.1, on the reverse strand, counting down.
CGCCCCGCCCCCTCTTCGAGGGGTCCCCTACTTGGCCCTACGTGAGTTCCAGCGTGCGTGTGAAGAGTATGTATAAGCGTTCGATCGTCAAGTATCCCCCCCTCTTCCTCCTCCTCCTCGACTTCATCATCAGAACCGCCACCATCATCATCACCATAATCTTCATCATCATCATCATCATCATCACCATCATCATCATCATCATCATCAGCATGATCATCATCAGATTCACCTTCATCATCCAAACCAGCATCATCATAGTCATCATCAAAGTTATCATCATCATCATCAAAGTTATCATCATCATCATCATCATCATCACCATCACCATCACCATCATGATCATGATCATCATCACCATCACCATCACCATCACCATCACCATCACCATCACCATCATCACCATCATCATCATCATCATCATCATCATCATCATCATCGTTTTGGTTCGTCGGTAACGGTCGGTAGCGAATGGCAAACGACCGATTTTGTCAGGCAAACAACCGATTTTGTCAGGCAAACGACCGATTTTGTCAGGCAAACGACCGATTTGTCAGGCAAAAAACGCTACCGTCGGTAGCGTTTTTTGCTCATCGGTCGCGACCGATCGCTACCGATCGCTACCGAAATTTTGGCCGAATCGGTCGCGACCGGTCGTTCCCGATCGCTACCGAAATTTTTCGGTAACGAATGATCTGGGTTGGTGGGGGGCCTCCCGGGAGGCCCTCGTCGCCACCATTGGATTCGCCTCGGAATCCGGGTCAGAACGCACCCCGGGAGAGGTCCGGGGAATGGCGGTATTGGAATGTTTTGATATTGCTAAGGACGTACGCGTACATGAACCTACGTTGGATTCGAAAGTACGCCTTGCACGAATGTTCGCATCTCGAGGCTGGTCTCGCGGACTGGGGGGCCGTATTCGCGTGCGGGGTTGGGCGCGTACGTCCTCCGTGGGCTCCCCACACCTTTGCATCCAGGGCTGGTCGGCCATGCTTCTCTGTCCCTCTCCAGGCTCGGGCGCAGGTTCCTGGACCCCGTGCACCTGTGGCCGCTGGACCGGCGGGCCCCGGAGCTCCGGGCCGAGGGGGCCTACGCGCTGCTGCAGGGCCTGGCGCCCCACCGGGCCGCGCGGTGCCTGCTGCGGCCCCAGGACATTGCGCAGGGGAGCGCGGGCGTCCTGAGGCAGTTCCTGGCGGTGGCGTTCCTGAACGACCCGCCGGGCCCGGCGAAGCTGCCTGGGCGGCTGGAGGACCAGGGGGAGAAGGCTGCACAGAAGTATGTTTTGGGAGGACGCGCAAGGGGGCCCTAGTTGAATCGGGGGTCAGCGAGGGCTGCAGAGAAGGGGCCCTGTCAGTGCCCCTGTAGAGGGGCTGGGGCCCTTTCGGACCCGGAAGGGGGCCTGGCGGGCCTGAGAAGGGCACATTTCTTCCTCCCCATTGATCGCCCCCCTTCGATGCGTGCCCGAAGGACCCCAGGGAGAAAAGGCTGCATAGTCGGAGGCTGGTGGAGCCCCAATCCTACCAAGACGACTGGGGAACTGCACTTTCTGATTTCTCGAGGGCGTTGAAGCCGCGTGCGAGCATGCGCCCGCCGGATCTGGTCCCAGGTTGATTTTCCATCTTAGCTTGAATCGGGCCTGTCCCTCTTCAGGGAGAATATGCAAAATAGTAGACTTATTTCTGGGGACGATTTTCTGGATGTTTTTTCTATCATTTTTGTATATTTTGGTCCATATTAAATTTGTCGTCCAGAATCCGCCTGTAGGGGGACATGCCCGACCTAATCTTAGCGAACTGGGAGTTCAGTCCATCACTGACATATCTGAAGTCTGAATGCCGCCTCCTCTGCTGCCGACCCTAGACACAGTCTTAGTGGTAGCAGACGTACGATTCGTGTCACGGAGAGTGGTGGCAGGGGCAGTCAGTCGAAATCGTTACGCGAAGAGGAGCACACGAGAAAGAGGAGTCACCGCAGCGGCTGAGGCCGACGAGCCGTAGACATCTCGGCCCAAGCAGTGCAAAAAGCCCCACCCGTGCAGGGCTTACGTCTAAGCTGCCGGAGGTCCCGAAGGCATTCCTGCATCGGGGGCGGGTTCCCTTCCGGCCCGGCCCACGGAGCGCGCCAGGGGGCGGCCGGCCGCCAGGGTGTCCGGCGCCGATGCGCGAACTTCGCGCGGGCCTGCCGAGCAGTCTCGTCGGGTGGAGTGCAGAGGGTGGCATCTGAAATGCCGCTGCTCCCAAAGCACTGTCGCCCGTCAACTTCCCTCCCCCTCTCCCCCATCCCTTTCCTTCGCCGCCTACTGCACCCGCGTTTCCGCCTCCACCCCCATCTGTGCCTCCGCCTCCGCCTGCACCTCCTCCTCCAAGGCTGATATTTTCCCTCCTCTGCCTCCCCCCCCGGTCCCCCTCCAACTCCCCCCCCGCATCATCATCATCATCATCATCATCATCATCATCATCATCATCATCATCATCATCATCATCATCATCATCATCATCATCATCATCATCATCATCATCATCATCATCATCATCATCATCATCATCACCATCACCATCACCATCACCATCACCATCACCATCACCATCACCATCACCACCATCATCATCATCATCACCATCATCAGCATCATCACCATCATCATCATCATCATCATCGTCCGCCCGCCCGCGCTAATCGCTAATGGCAGCGACCAGGTGACGCATCACCTTTCTGGGATCCACGTGCACTCGTCCCTTGACCACGCCCACGCCGTCGCCAGCACCTCGATCAGAGTCGCCCTCTCTCAGTCCGGGCCCCTGTCCCCCATGCCGCCAAGCTGGAGCACGATGGCCCCGCAGACGTGCGCACCGAAGCCCCCCCGGGACGCCACGCGGGGCCACTCCTACCGCCCTGCGACGGGCCCCCGAATCCCGACCCCGCCGTTTTTCCCCCGCGTCTCCTGCCACACAGCCGGAGGATGTTTTAGAAAAGCAGCACGAGTTCCAGAGCGCACCACGAGATTCTAGAGCCGCAAAGCGAATGCTGGGGCAGCAAGAGCAAGTCTAGAACGCAGAACCAGTTTCCAGAATCTCGCAGAGCATGAAGCGCAAGCGCAGACAAGTTCTGGAACGGCCAGAACAATGTGAGAACGACGAAGTGAATTCTGGAACGCAAGCAGCGATTCTAGAATTCTAGATTGACCTTTCGGGCGCCAGTCGCGTGCTGTTTCGCCCGTCGGGTGCCAGTCTCGCGCTCGTACACGTGCCGCGCGCCAGTCGCGTGCCCGTTCACCTGTCTGGCGCCGGTCGCGTGCTCGGGGGCCCAAAGAGTCAGCCAGCCTCCCAACCAACCATCCATCCAACCATCCAGCCCAACACTCCATCCGCCAGTCAACTAACCAGCGAGCCAACCAACCAATAGCGAACCACCCAGACAATCAGGGACGGGGCGCCGGCAATTGATGGAACAACAGCTAAGACAATGTCAAGAGAGTTCGCGCCCGCCTGCCATCTGCAGATGCGCTGAGCGTGGATTCGTCGAGGCACGAACAACCCACGAGTGGCATCGGCGGGGCGGTAAAGCCTTGTTTGAAGGATTACCGGGTGCGAGCCATCAGCGGTGCCTGATCACGTGCGGGCGCAATCGTGACGTCGTAGCAGAAGCCAGGCGATGCATATACACTGGCTGCTACACAACACAAACTTCACCCCTAAAGCCACCCAGCCACAAGACGGATTGATTTTCGAAGTACATAAGCCCATATGGATTCCTCCCTAAGCCCGCCGCCCTAAGAAAGTGCTCAGTGCGAGGGCTTGAAGTTCTGTGCAGTCCCTCCCGAGGACGAGGACGGCGAGGAGCTGGAGTCCGAGCCGGACGAAGAGCAGGCGGCCGGGGCAGAGGAGGCCAGCGAGGGCACGTCTCTGGACAGCGGGCCCGAGGACGAGGAGGAGGAGCTGGTGGGCCCGGGCATGCTGAGCATCGCGCAGCGGGAGGCCACGGAGGAGGGCGTGCAGGCCGCAGGCGCCGCCCACCAGGGCGACGAGGACGCGGCGACCACGCTGGCGAAGTCCCTGGAGCAGGCCGCCCGCGGGCTCGCGTACGAGCGCGTCGTGGACCTCTCGCCGCTCCTCGCCAGCGGCGAGACGGCCGAGGGGCTCCGCGATGTGCCTCCCGAGGAGGTGCTGCTCCGCTGGCTCAACCACCAGGTGGGCCAAGGCTGCGGGGGGGAGGGAAAGCTCTGGTCGGCGGTCCTCAAAGGGTACGGGCCCTGGGGAGGGATCCCACGGGATTAGTCTCAGGGTGCTTGAGGCCCCTCATCCTCAGGGCCCCAGCACTCAAGGTCCCATTTTTGAGCAGCTGACCTGAGGTCTGGGTGCCCCACTGTTGGAATGGCCTCTGGCCAGTGCCGCCGATCCGGTGGAGCAGCAGGAGGAGAGAGAGGAGGAGAGAGAGGAGGACGAGGAGGACGAGGAGGAAGAGGGGGAGGAGGAGGACAAGGAAGACGAAGAGGAGGAGAAGGAAGAGAAGGAGGCGGCGGAGGAGGAGGAGGAGGAGGAGGACGAGTCTTTGAGCAGCTGACCTGCGGCTGCCCTCTAGAGGCGACCCCGCGCTCCCAGAGGCGGGGAACCTGGGGGAGGACCTCAGCGACGGGCGATTGCTACTGGCGCTGCTGAGGACCGGCGGCGAGCCCGGGGGGAAAAGTGAGAAGGCGCGGGCTTTCTCAGTCGGGGGAGCGTAAGACCCGGGTTTGCCAGGACTCGGGTTCGCCATCGTTTTTTGACGACCGCGACTCGGATTTTGACGAGGAGGAGTTGCGTGGGATGTCTGCAGCGGGAGGCCTCGTCAAAATGCAGGCTCGGCCTCGTCATTTTTGTTGACGACCTCGTCGGGGATTTCCGAGTCCCCTGTACCCGGGTCTTACGCCCCCCTGACTCAGGCGGCTGGGGAGTCCCCCGGCCTTCTGAGAAGTCTTCGTAAGCCCTTCCCGAAGACACGGAGCAAAACCCCTCCGAAGGCGCGGGGGGGCTTCTGAGAAGTCCAGCCGCCTTCTGAGAGGGTCGTCTCTTTCTCTCTAGGCCTCCTAGACGGGGTCCGAGCAGATGGGGTCTGAGGATCGCGCCGCATCGACGATGCATCGGCGATGCGGCCCGATCCACGCCTGCATCGGCGATGTGGGGGCCATCCTCTGCCCTCATCTGCTCCCACCCCGCTTGAGATGCCTCGATTCTCTTGGCATCGCTCGGACATGTGCATTTTTTTCGCGGCGAGAACCATCGAGGACCATCCTGGACCATCGAGCAGGAAAGACACAGGCACGAGACCGAAAAATGCACGGGAGGTGGACGCCCGAGCGACGGCAAGCTCTCGCTCCCCCCCCCCCCGGCGCTCGCCGCCGAGAGGAGGGTCGCGCCCGACGTGGCCCAGGGCGCCGACGCGGGGGAGGATCACCAGCCTGGAACAGATCCCTATCCCTCTGCTGGGCACCTCCTCATCACGGTGCCAACCTTCGGGATGCCCTTGCCCTTCGTTTTTCCGGGCGGATCCCTGAGATTGTCACCGCCTCCTGGCGCGCCAATCTTAGGGACAGGGATACGTTCGAGGCTGGCAAGAGGAGGAGCCGGACGGCGCCGCGGCCGTGGCGGGCCTCGCCGCGCGCTGCGGCGACGGCTGCCAGCTCCCGCAGGAGGCGCTGCGCTCGGGCCAGGAGCCGTCGAGCCGAGGGGCCCCCCCCCGAGCTCGGGCCGGGCGAGAGAGGGGGGGGAGTGGTAAAACGACGCGAAGATCGGGGCAAAATCGGATCGGGATAACTCGAAATCTCTGAGAATCGGCGGGTTTGGAGGATGTATTGGGCGCCGCGGCCGCTCCAGAGCGTTCTGGAACGCTCTGAGAGCGCTCCGGAACGCTGTGGAGCGATTTATCCCGATCATAGCCTTGTTTTAAGTGGGAAAGAGGGGGGGGGCGACGTCTGCTGCATGCAGCTGGCTTCGGCCTCACCGAGGGGCCCCTTCCTCGATGCACAGCTCCCTCGGGCGCCGGGGGGCGCCGGGGAAATCAGCTGCGCGAGCTGGTTCTCAACCCCCCCCTTTGCTATCCGCCCCTTTCGTAAGTCGGGCATGTCCCTCTGCGGGAAGAGGGCTCAAGGATCGTGAAATCGCCTGGAAGACGATGGCGATAACGGGTGACAAGGGGGTGGGGGGCGAGGGAGGGAGGGAGGACTGGGAGGGGGAAAGGTGGGAGCAGGAGGGGAACGACGACGACGGCGCAGGGGGGGAGGGGAGGAGTCGAAGACAGGGCAGGTGCGGATGGGGGGGGGGGCGCAGCTGAAGGGGGGGGCGGGGGTCCGCTGGTGCTCCTTGGACTATTCTTGAATATTTTTGAACTACTTTTTATCTTCGTCCCAGATCCGCCTGTACGGGGCATGCCCGACCTAACTCTAATCCTTATATCACGATGAAGACGGCGCCCCTCACTGAGGTCCCCGTCTTTGCCCTAGGGGTCATGGGCGTGGGCGGTATGGTGTCTGGCACATTTGCAGAGCAAAAGTGCCCACTTGTCCCTAGTATTCTGGGCCCCCTGACTTGGAGGTCCCCTCCTAAGCAGGGTCAGGGATGCTTTAACTGCTCATCAAAGGAAGACCAGATCACGGCGTTCGTCGCCAGCGTCTTCAGGGTGCGCCCCAACCTTAGCCCGGAGCCGACCTCGGCGCTCGCGCTGCACATCAAGTAGCCAGGCTGCCTCTGCGGCGGGTCCCGCCCCTGTTGCCGTCGCGCTTCACCGAAGCGCGCATCAGGAGAGAAGACAACACAGGCAGAATTCCTTGTCAATTCAAAAGAAAGTATGGGAAACTATGGGAAGTGGGGGGGGAGACGAAAGCCCAGGAACTATGAGAAAATATGGGGAGTCCTTGGATTTGTGTCTATTTGTTTGTGTGTCCCTGTGCCCCTTCATCGCGGGATCTGCAGGGCCAGCTCAGATCTCCGCACAGGCTCGGCAGAAAGGTCTCAGGGCCGTCTGTGAACCGGCCGGGGGCGGTTCCTCCTCCTCCTCCTCATGGCATGCTGGCCAAAATGCTACAAAGGTTCCCCCGTTTAGTGCGTCTCTTCCGCCAGCGCAGACGACCTCTGCCTAGCCGCCGACGCAAAAAGTGAAGCGGGGGTACGATCGAGGCTGTAGGCCACCGCACCCGCGACGTTCCACGATCGTTGCCCTGCGCGCCCGGAGATTCTCGGAGGCGGCCTCTGGGGGACTCTGTGGCGGCTCCCCAGGGGGGGGCTGCTCTTGGAGCCCTGACTGCGGCATCGTGGGCCTATATATGTATATATATATATATATGTATGTATATTGGAAGTTTCGGAGCCGTAATGGGCTTTGATGTAGATCAGGCGATCGCAAGCATGGATCAAGGGGGCGTTCATTGGCGACGGGTCCCGTTTCCAGGGGAAATCGCGGATTTCCGCCGCCGGCCGCACTTTGAGGAGGCACCTCCAACGATTTATGGATTTGGCGACCGCGCGCCAAATCCATGAATCGCTCATCCATGCTTGCGCGCCCCCGAGCAGAGCCTGGGGCTGTCCAGGTGAGTCTTGGACATGTTGGAAGCCGCCTTCAGAGGCTATCTCAAGCCGACGAGCTTCGGACGCAAAGAGCCACCAAAGTCTTCACGTGGGCGAATTCGGAAACCCTAAACCCAAAAATGTTTCTATCTCTTGGGGGCGCATTTTTCACTTCCGCCACCTTCCGCCGCCCTTCCGCTGGCTTCCGCCGGCGGAGGCGCCCTCATTTTACTTCCGCCGACCTTCCGCCGCCCTTCCACCGCCTTCCGCAGCGGAAGAGATGACAACTTCTTCTACTCGGGAAGGCAAGGCCCTTTTTGGAACGCCCCACGTGGTGTCGGTCTCCCATGACTTCGCCTGGATGCTTCCTTGGGCGTCATTCCCGGATAGCTCCTTAGAGAGCTAAGAGGGTTCCAGATTAGAAGCCGGCAGCGCAGGGTGGCCCTGAAGCTCTTTCCGGCGCCGGTCAAGCAGCGTCGCAGCGCCTTGCTTGAACTCGCAGCTTGTCCCGAGAGCGTTTACCACTCTTATCCAATAACCCTTGGAAGCAATCAGTAAACCCCCCTCCCCCCCCCCCCGTCATCAGAGGAAATTATAACGCTTCCGGCACCTGGGCTGGGGCGGAAGCGATATCCCCCGCAGGTCACCAGAGGTCCGCGGAGGGGAGGTACCCGGACGTTCCCAGGAGGCATCCAGAAAGGCCTCCACAAGCCTCTGAATGCCCGGTCCCCTTGTAGTCCAGAGCCCAGCGACAAGGCACACCTGCCCAGAGTCGCTTCCTGTGATTCTGTGCGTTTCTGTGAGATTCCTCAGAGATTGTTTTGATACTCCGATTGGCTTCTTTTGAGAGTCCTTGCCGTTTCCATTGTGATTCTTTTGGGACTCCTTTGAGACTCTTCAGGTGTTCCTTTGATGTTATTCTGGGGGTCCCTTGAGGTTCCGGTCATATCCCTTTGATGCCCCATTGCTTAAGGGAGCATCACATCGACATCCGGGCCGGTGGATTATTTCATTTTCAAAAAATGTGCTAACATATCGCGGGGGGGTTCGCGGAATCCGTCTGCGATATCTCTCCGTGGACTCTCCCATCGGATTCCCTGAAATAATCAAATTCCCTACTGCGGTCGCAATAGGGTTTGCTTATGTCCACGCGAGCCCGCGTTTTCCAAATGCCTTAGATTCCTTCGTGGTTCGTTTGAGCTGCCGCTGAGATGCCTTCGCGATTTCTGTGGGGCTCCTTTGAGATCGCTTTGAACTTCCATTGGTTCCTTTGATATCATGCGTGGGATTCTTTGTGATATTCTTATGGGATTCCTTTGGGGGTCCTTTCAAGTTCCTTTGACATTCCTTCGACAATCCCTGAAGGGAGCATCACATCGACCTCCGGTACCTGTGGTATTATTTGTTTCAATAAATGTGCTAACATATCGCGGGGGGGTTCGCGGAATCCGTCTGCGATATCCCTCCGTGGACTCTCCCAGAGGACACCCTGAAAAAAAAACAAATTCCCGATTGCGGTCGCAATAGGGTTTGCTTATGTCCACGCGAGCCCGCGTTTTCCAGATTCCTTAGATTCCTTCGTGGTTCGTTTGAGCTGCCGCTGAGATCCCTTTGCGATTGCTGTGGGGTTCCTTTGAGATTACTTTGAATTTCCAATAGGGTTCTTTTGAGATTCTGCGTGGGCTTCCTTCTGAGATGCCTCTGGGATTCCTTTGGGGGGTCCTTTCAAGTATAGTTGCTTGCGGTGATTTCATTGTTTGTCATTTTTGATTTACCTTTGATTTCCGATGCGCGTCAGTTTTCCAGTGTTCTAGCAAGGCGGGAACCCATTGGCAAGCTTTCTCCCCATTGGTTCTTCAGGCTGTCGCCTCACGTTGCCGCCAGCTTCGGGCCCGGGGGGGCAAATCAATTAGTTATTTTATTTCGTTTTTATGTGCTAACGATATCCCCGGAGGGCGCCGCCCAACAACAAATAGTTATTTTATTTTCTGTGCTAACGATATTGCCGGGGGGGTACTGTATGCTTCCCGGGGTTACGCGTGCTGGAAGCCTTTCTGCAGTTCCTTCGAAGCTCGTTGGGAGCTCCTGCGAGCTCCTTTCTCGGGCTTGCGAGCTCCCCAGGCATCCTTTCCGGCGTCCTTGTGGGCGTCTTCCCGAGGCGTTTCACGCGCTTTGGACTACACCGCTATTCGGGCTTGGGACGCGGGGATCGATGAGCCATCTTGGTCTGGTATGGCAGCATCTGGCAGCGCCATTCTGAGGCGGCCTTGGTTGGCCTCGAGGTCGCCACGAGAGGCCCAGACGAGCGCACGATGGCAGGACCGTGCAGCGCGTCCTGCGGGGCGCCCCTCGCGAACCACGGCAGCCTCGAGGTCACCACGGCCTGCGGGCAGTCCAACACGCACGTGCCAACGGCACGGTCCCGGGCCCCCGACGTCATGACTTTTTCGCTACGTCGACCCCCGAGGCCTCGACCCACTTCCCAGGACTCCGGTTTCTCGTCCTGAGTCCTCTTGTCGACGGCCCCGAGGGCCAGGAGGGGCCTCCAGAGGCCGACCATCAGGAAGACCTCCCGCCGCGCTCCTCTCCTTGCCCGGAGGGAGTCTGGGGCGGCGGATGTCACCGAGCTCCTCGAGGTGGGCACCGAGGCGCTGCGCGAGGGGCTCGAGAAGAAGCCCTCGCTCGTGCGCTTCGGCGCGCTCCTGTCGAGCGGCGGCGATGGCCGGGCCGGCCCGCCCGGCAGGCCGTCCGCCCCCAGGTTCCAGGCCTCCCAGATGGGGTCGGAGCGTGGATGGGGTCGGAGGATCTCGCCACATCGCCGATGCGTCGCCGGTGCGGCTCGAGGTGGAGCCCGATGTCCTTCACGTCGACGCCGCCGGCGTGTCGCCGCATCGCCCGATGCATCGGCGCTGCATCGGCGCTGCGGCGCGATCCTCCGACCTCGGTTGCTCGGACCCCATCTGGGAGGCCTCTACAGGCTGCGGCAGGCCGTGGCCTCGGTGTGCGCAGCGCGGGATGCGGCGCGTCAGGTGGAGCTCAACCTCCAGTCCCACGTCGGCGAGGTCCTCGCCAGGCGTCGTCGAGGAAAGAGCCCCTGACCCAAATACCCAGACCCCCTCGGGCAGTGAACAAAATCTTGACGGGAGGTTCTTCCATATTCTCGGCCTAGGCCCTTACTGGCCCCCGGGACCGTCCAAAAATGATTCAGGATGAAGCACAGGTCCCCAGGAATGGGTCCAGACATCGGGGGTCGACGTAACGAACAAATCATGACGTCGGGGGTCTGGGAAGAGCCCTTGACCACAGCACGATGAATAGATGTGGCCTCACGCTGAGGTCCCCGTCTTCGCATCAGGGATGAGAAAGTCTGGGCGGTCTGGTCTGATGCATCTACAGGACAGACCTAATGCTTTTTGGCCCTCCTAGTTCAGGTCCCCTCCCAACGGGTTAGGGGTTCTTTCCTGTTTAATCAAGGCGGGTGCTGGGCCAGCCTATGAAGCCCCCCACCACGGATGCGGGCAAGGACGCCACCCGGTACGCCTTCCAGGACATCACGAGGTCCGACCAGTGGCACAGCCACATGAGAGACGAGCACATCAGCTTGCTGGGCCCGCGCGTGAGGAACGCCGTGCGCGGTGACATCCGCTTCATCGCAGACATGTTCCTCTTCTACGGGCTGAGCATCCCTGGTGGCGGCACCGCTTTGCCGCTCGACGGCATCGTTCAGCTGTACCGCGATTGCAAGCTCGCTTGCCCGCGCCTTCGACTGCCGCCTCAGGCGGCCGAGGCTTTGTTCTACCAGGTCCAGGCGGGCTGTGCTGAGCAGCAGCGAGGCCTCGATGAGCTCGGCTTCCTCCGGTGGCTGCTGCGCGCTGCTCTGCGGCGCGACGCCGGCGCAGCAGGCGCCGAGCGCGCCCCCGCTGGCGAGCTAGCAGGCCCCCACCAGCCGCTGGGCGCGGCGAGGTGCTTCACCCTGCTGGTACAGGAGCACCTGCTGCCCCACGCGTGCGCACCTCCGCCGGATGCCTTCGAGCAGACTGCCCGCGACCACGGCACCCGGCGCCTGCTGGCTGCGCACGAGCAGCTCCTCCGGGCGATCTTCGAGTGCTTCGCCCGCGGCGAGGAGCCCCCGCCCGTAGGCGCCCCAGGCGTCCAGCCGGTGCGCACCATGGTCTGGGGCGATTTCTGCGAGGTGCTCGCCGCCAGCGACCTGCTCGGGGGCCTGCTCGACGAGAGAGCCGCCCGCAGCGTCTTCGCCAGCTGCGTCTCCAGGCGAGCGGCCGTGGCGTGCTGCGGGTCGCGCCGGTGCGCCGCCGCGCGCGGGAGCGCCCCAGAGGTCGGCTACGCGTAAGAGTGGTCTTTCGGCGGGGTGACCTTTGGCGCGGGCACACAGAGGTCCCACCAGCGCTGGCTGGCGCGCTCGGATGGCTTGGATATATGGCCTCCCCCGCGGCCCCCGAATTCCAGCCGACGGTCATCCTTGCCTCGTTAGGGTCACTCTTGGGGGCAGCCGAGGAGGCCCGGTGTCTGCGCCCCAGCAGAGACAGCAGACGCAGCTCGTCCCCGGCGGGGTCGGCGTCCGACGTGGACAGCCCCACCGGCAGCCAGAGCGGCGCGTGCGCGCGCAGCAGACGCTGCGTGCGCCTGGAGGCCGCGCTGTCTGCGCCGCCACCGCCGCCGCTGGTCGCCCCGCGGCACAGAGCGGCGACCGCGCCGCCCAGGCTGGCTGGCGGCGAGCGCGCAGGGCGGCCGAGGGGCAGCGCGGCCAGCGGCTGCGCAGCGAGGCGCTCCTCCTTGAGGGAGCCGGGCCTGCTTTTCGAGGACTTCCAGCAGGGCTTGCTGGCGGCGCTCTGGCACCGCAGCCCAAGCCCGCTGCAGAGCGCCGTGAGCAGGGCCTCAGGGCTCCTCGGCGCCCTCGTGGCCGGCCTCAGCGACCACTGGCTGCACGCGGAGGTCCCGGACCCGGAGACGAGGCCCCGGGAGCACCAGCTCCACACGGCCGTGACCGAGGGGCTGAGCGTCGTGACCCTGGCGCGGCCGCAGGCAGAGCAGAAGGACGCCTGCGCCGCCGGCGCGGAGCCTTCGTGGGACACCTCGGGCGACGACAGCTACTCGCTGTGGGCGTCGCTGGCGCGCCAGGCGAGGCGAGACGCGCTCCGCGAGGAGCACGCTGGCGGCGCTCGCCGTGCTGCCACGGCGCCGCCAGGGCTCTGCCAGCGTGAGCGCCAGCGGCGCTCCACTGCTTTCGCGCGGCGCACGTCGCGCGGCAGCACTTTCGAGCGCCACGCCAGCCTATTCCAGTGGAGGCGCAGCGTCAGCCGCATGAGCTGCCACGGCCGCACGTTGACGGCCCCGGCCGCGCACGGTAACCGCGTCAGCATGCTCCTCAGCAGGTGAGGCGTCCGTCTCGTGGAGGGGCGTCGCGGCGTCGCCGCACGCTGCGTCGGGCCTCTGGCGACAGCGGAGGCCATGCGAAAATCGCGTGCAGCATGCCGCAGCCCGTGAGGCCACGCGCGCGGAGGCCATCTCTTCTGCGGCCTCTCCCCCAACAAGAATCTGCTCATATCGGTCTTTCGGCGGCGCGCCCAGGTGGGAAGTGAGAGGGGGCGGGCCTTCTCAGACGGCTCGGAAGGTCTCCAGCTTTCTAAGAAGTTTTCGAAGCCTTCCCCGAAGACGCAGAAACCTTCTCAGAAGGCCAGAGGGGCGCATAGTTAGTAGGCGACTTGACTGTTGAGGAGGAGGAGGAGGAGGAGGAGGAGGAGGAGAAAGAGGAGGAGGATGAGGAGGAGGAGGAGGAGGAGGAGGGGGAGGAGGAGGAGGGGGAGGAGGGGGAGGAGGAGGAGGAGGAGGAGAGGAGGAGGAGGAGGAGGAGGAGGAGGAGGAGGAGGAGGAGGGCCCCCCTCGGCGGCCCAATGTTCTCTCACAGCGTCGACCCTCGGAGGTCCGGGCCCCTTCCCCGGCACCGGTCTCTCATGCAGAGTCGTGTTCTGACGGTCCCGAGGCCGCAGGAAGGGCCCCGGGAGGCCGGAAGCAGCGCGAAGCCGTCCGTCGGGATGTTTTTTTTCATGACTCGAGGGGCTCTGGGTGGTGGGGCGAGCCCCTGGAGGCCGAAAATGGCGAAGCAACTCCCGTCGTGATGTGTTCATTGCCCGAGGGAGTCTGGGCCCAGGGAAGCGCCCTGGCAGGCCGCTCCAGTTTGCCCAGGGAAGCGCCTTGGCAGGTATCCTCGGGCGCCTCGATCAGGGAAGAGAGCTGCCGGGCAACTCCCCCTCCCTCGTCGTAGTCCACATTGTCGTCGTCGTCGTCGGAGGAGGAGGGCTGGGGAGACGGCTCGCGGGTGCCAGCAGAAGGCACGCCTGGAGGCCTCCCTGCACCAGAGAGCCTGGCATCGCTCGGACGTGTGCGTTTTTCCCTCGGCGAGGACCATCGAGGAGCATCCTTGACCATTTGGCGAAAAAACCACGCACGAAACCGAAAAAAGCACAGGGAATGGACGTCCGAGCGATGGCCAGGAGAGAGTGCAGGAAAGAGCACCGCCGCAGGAGCCCCCCACCCCAAAGATCCGAGGGTTTGTGATGGTGTCGATCCCTGCGTGTGGCTTTTTTGTTTGTCTTGGATCTCGGCCTCGAGGGACCCCTCGTCGGGCCCGGGGGTCATCGACCATGGACCAGGCGGGAAAACACACACACACAGACAAACACACACGCACAGACACAATGAATCGTCGATTCCCCAGACAATATAGGAAAATATCGGAAGTGGGGAAGAATACAGGGAATATCGGAAGTGGGGAAAATATCGGAAGTGGGGAAAATATCGTCGATCCCCCAGAAAATATGTGAAAATGTAGGGAATCTTGTTATGTGTGTCTATTTATTTGTCTGTCCCAGGACCATTGCAGAAAGGGGTCGGGACCCCTGGGGCCGCGGATTAAACAAATCATGTCCGTGGATGTCTGGCCCCGCCCCCCCACTGGCCGAATTCGATACTCCTGTGGGACGGGGTGTCCCCCGGCAAAATCCGGTTATTCCCTGGCGCTGGGGCCTCACAGACCCCCTGAACACCAAACCTCAAACAGCAAGCACCAAACGACAAGCACCAAAACACCAGACACCACCAAACACCAAAAAACACCCAACCCCGAACACCACCAAACACCAAACACCACCAAACACCAAACACCAAACACTAAACCTCAAGCACAAAACACAAAACACAACCGCAAAACGCCAAACACAAAACACCACCAAACCCCAAACACCAAACACCAAGCACCAAGCACCAAACACCAAACATCAAACCCCAAACACCAAACCACACATCCCAAACACCAAAACACAAATCCCTAATCCCAAACACCAAACACCATATAATCAAGCACCATACACCAAACAACACATACCATGCACCAGATACCATGCACCACACCCCAAATACCAACCCCCAAACCCCAAACACCAAATTCAAACCCCATACACCAAACACCAAACCCTAGATCAGGCGTGATCAAGACCGAGCTCAGGCGTGGTCCCTATAATGGCTCCTCTTCCCTTCGCGCTAACCCTTCGCCGCCAATCAGTGTCAGGTTCTTCGGGGACGCTCCCCGGCCGACCCTCCTCGTTCCCCGCTCGAGTCTTGCTATCCCCTCCTTCCCTCCCAATTTCCCCCCCCCGCTCCCCCTCCCCCCTCCCCTCCCCTCTCGTCCTCCCTCCTCCCCTCCCTCCCTCCCGCGCTTGTCGTTTTTAGTTCGTCGCCGCCCCGGGGCCCGAAACGGGTCTCCAAGGGCGACTGCCTCGGCCACGGAGCTGCGGCGTCTTCAGTACGGAGCTGCGACCTTTCAGTTTCTACCGCCTGCTATGATTCGCGTGATGTCGGGAGGCGTGGCTCTGTCGACCTTTGGGCCGCTCAAAAACTCCGAGGAGGGAAAACAACACACAGACACAATTTAATCGCCGATTCCAATGAAACTATGCGAAAATATGGGAAGTGGGGGGAATACGACAATCCAACAAAGATGGAACAAACATTGGGAACCCTTGGCTTTCTGTGTATTTATTTGTGTGTCCCAGGGCTCCATGAAACAAGTTCTTGGGCCCAGAGGTTTCTCACGGTTCTTCGACGCACATGTTGGGCCCCCACCCCCTTCGGGACGGGGAGGGGCGACACCGCCACCGCCAGGGTGGCCACCTCCAGCGAGGAGGTCCTCGATGCCTCCCCGAGCTGGGGATGAGGGATGTCTTGAGCGAGAGGCGAGAGGGGGAGACCACACCAGGGGGGAGGAACCCTGGGCCCTCCCACTGGTGGTCCCTTGTGGTGGTGGTGGTGGTGGTGGTGGTGGTGGTGGTGGTGGTGGTGGTGGGTGTCGCTTTGTCCTGGTTGCTTAGTCCTCGAACCTCCACCTTTTATGTTGACCAAACCTGAATCCCACGATTGTGGCGTTCTTGAACGAGAAAAAGTAAGCGACTCGGGTCAAGCGTACACCTGTCGGGAGCCGCGGAAAATGTAAGAGAACGAGCGCTGGCGAAGACGATTAGTGAGAGTAGGCGCCCGCCAAGTGTGGCGGCACTCACCTTAGTGGGGTAACACAGAAACGTAAGTTAAATTGATAAGTCAGAAACCTTAGATCAATGATTAGTGCCGTCGTGTTCCCCTCCTCTTCGACCGCCCCGAGACGACGGATCGATTCTCGCTTAGGCGACGCGCCGCTGGACGGCCACCAACAGTCAGGAGCATCGGCGACAACTCATCGACCACGGCGGCGAACCGACGCCGATCACGCATCGACGACGGCGACGGGGCGATGACGACAGATCAGTCCTCGCCCGGCGCGCCCCCTGGGACCCATTTTGGGGATGCGCCGGGCGCGTCCCGATCCGGCGCTCTCGCCCGAGACATGCTCGCAGAAGTCGCCCCACGGACCCCCGCAGCGCGCGGCGCGCGCCTTCCCCGGACAGACATTCGACTGCTCCATTTTCTTCGGGTCGTGGGCCCCCGAGATCCGGACCACTTCCCCGTTAGGGCCGGTTTTTCGTCCCGAGCTGGTTTGTGACGCTCCCGAGGCCAGGCGAGGGCCCCCAGAGGCCGAAAGCGGCCCAAAACCGCCCGATCCAATTTTTGTTTGGAGCGTCCGTTCTCTGGGTCCTCCTCGCCGCCCCCGTCCCCAGTCCCCCGACGCCATGATTTTTCCACAACGTCGACCCTCAGAGGCCTCGACGCATTCCCTGGGACCCGTTTCTCATCCTGAGTCGGTTTTTGACGGCCCCGAGGCCTGGCAGAGGCTTCCAGAGGTTGAAAATATGCAAGCAGCGGCGAAGCGTCCCGGCGTACCTCTAGGCCCACCAAACAATGTTCTAAGAATTGCTTGTGCTTGTTAGGAAATGTTCTCTGAATAGTTCTGTCTGGGACTGTCTCGTTTTAGTACATCGACCGTGCTTATGTTCTAAGAACGTTGCTTCTGTTCTTAGAACAGCTTGGGTCCTAAGTATATGTCGCCCCAAACAGCCGGCTGCTCTAATTTTGTCGATGCGTGGTCCCAGGAGGTCCCGACCATTTCCCCAGGGCCGGTTTTTCGCCCCGAGTTGTTTTTTCACGCTCCCGAAGCCCCGCGAGGGCCCCCAGAGGCTGAAAACACACCAAAAACCGCCCTCTCCAGTTTTGTTGACGCGTCGGACATCTGGGAATGCCAGGACGGTCGGCCCCTGCTCAAAATATGGAAAACCATCCCGCCTTGATCTTTTTCTTGCCCGAGGCCCAGACATGCGACGTCCTGATTTCTTCAGGACGGCGTCCCTGGAAGTCCCGACCCTTTCCCCAGGACTGGTCTTTCGTCATGAGTCGTTTCTTGACGGTCCCGAGGCCCGGCGAGGGCCCCCCGGGGCCGAAAGCAGCTAAAAGTCTCCCGTCCTGCTTTTTTTTGTTTTTCCGACGCGAGATCATATCTGGGGGGGGGGACTGTCCGCGGAGACGATCAGGGCGAACAGCCCAGGGCCGGGCACTACATGTATTCGCCCGGGAGCCTCGTCGAAGGCATAGATCATATCGGCGCCCATGGATACGTGTATTGTCCCCCCCTGGGCCATCCTCGTCGCCATCGAGGCTGGGCCCGCCGCCCCGCGCGCCCAGGGCACGCGCCGGCGCCGAGCTCTGAGCCTCGCGAGGGGCTCCCCCGCGCGCCCGGCCCTTGCGCGAGGGGCGCGCGCTCCCGCGCGGGGGGGGAGCCCGGCGCGCGGCGAGCGCCGCGCGCGGCGGGGGCCGCGCGGCGCGGCGCGGCCCGCTCGGCGGGCAGGGCGGGGAAGGGGGGGGCACCCTCGAGGCTCGCGAGGGTCGAGGAGGCTCGAGGTCGCCGGGCCCCCTCGGGCAGTGCAGGAGAGGTCGCGGCGGGAGCTCCTCGGGAGGGAAAGAAACGCACAGAGGTACAATTCATCGTCGATTCCAGGAAAAATATGGGAAACAACGGGAAGTGGGGGGGAGACAAAAACCCAGAAAACATGGGAAAATATAGGGGAATCCTTTTTATTTGTGTGTATCTATTTGTGTGTCCCAGTTCCCCTTCAGCTTCGCCCTCCCTTCTATGTGCGGCCTCGGGGGAGGCCCGTGCCGGGCCCTCGGGGCCGTCAGGCTGATATGGCCACGCAGGATGCAGAGGCCGGTCCGGGGGGGAGCGGGCCGAGGCCCGGCGCGAGGGCCGACGCTCTGCCGGAAGCACGACGTCGGGGGGGGGGTCCTGGGGCCGAGGGGCGAGGAGCATCGAGGAGCATCGAGGAGCATCGAGGAGCACCCAGGATCGAGGAGGGTCTTGAGGAGAATCTTCGGGAGGATCGAGGCACCCGAGGAGAGTCTCGGCGGGCGGTGTGCTCCTCTCCCGCGTCGGCCTCCGAGGCTCCGAGGGGGCCCTGGCCGGGGAAAAAATTCGCTCTCCGGGAAAAGGGTTCGCTCTCCAGGAAAAGGGTTCTTCCTCTGGGTGAAATGAGGCAAATGCCAGGTCGGTTAGTTCTCTGGGTGAGACTTTTACAGGTTCCCCGCCTTCCCCAAACACCACAAACCAAACGCCAAACACCAACCCCCAAACACCAAAAAACACCCAAACACCAACCCCCAAACACCACCCCCCAAACACCACACACCAAACACCACACACCACACACCACACCAAACACCACACACCAAACACCAAGAACCAAGCACTAAACACCAAACACCACACACGAGGCACTAAACACCAAACTCCACACACCACACACCAAGCACCAAACACCAAACACCAAACACAAAGCACCAAACACCAAACGCCACACACCAAACACCAACCACCAAACAACAAAACACCAAGCACAAAACGCCTAACACCAAACACCAAACACCGAACACCAAGCACCAAAGCACCAAACACCGCCTCCCCCTCCTCCTCCTTCTCCTGCCCCTCCTCCTCCTTTTCCCCACCCCCTCCTCCTCCTCCTCGTTCTCCTCCTCGCCCTCATCCTCCTCTTTTCCCTCCTCTCCTCTACTACTACGACGACTACTACTACCTACTACCTACCACTACTACTACTACTACTACTACTACTACTATTACTACTACTACTACTACTACTACTATTACTACTACTACTACTACTACTACTACTACTTCTTCTTCTACTACTACTACTACCTCTACATCTCCTACTACTACTATTACAACAACTACTACTACTATTACAACCACTACTACTACTACTACGACGGCTACGGCTACGACTACGACGACTACAACTACAACTACTACTACTACTACTACTACTACTACTACTACTACTACTACTACTACTACTACGACTACGACTACGACTACGACTACGACTACTACTACTGCTACTACTACTACTACTGCTACTACTACTACTACGACTACTACTACTACTACCACTACGATTAACACTACGACTACTACTTCTTCTTCTACTACTACTACTACTACTACTGCTACTACTGCTACTGCTACTGCTACTACTACTACTACTACTCAATACTACTACTACTACTACTACCTACTACTACTACGACTACTACTACTACTACTACTACTCAATACTACTACTACTACTACTACTACTACTACTACTACTACTACTACTACTACTACTACCTACTACTACTACGACTACTACTACTACCACTACTGCTACTACTACTACTACTGCTGCTCATGCTACTACTACTACTGATACGAACTACAACAACAACTACTACTACTACTTCTACTACTACTATTAGTACTACTACTACTACTACTACTACTAATACCTACTACTATTACTAGTACTACTATTACTCGTACTACTACTACTACTACTACTACTACTACTACTACGACGACGACGACTACTACTACTACTACTACCACGACTATTACTACTACTACTACTACTACTACTACTACTACTACTACTACTACTACCACGATTATCATTGCGACTACTACTACTACTACTACTACTACTACTACTACTACTACTACTACTACGACTACGACTACTACTACTACTGCGACTACGTCTACTACTACGACTGCTACTATTTGTGCTACTACTGACAGCATCCACGACTACTACTACTACAGCTACTACGACTACTACTACTACGACCTACCTACCTACCTACCCACCGACCTACCTACCTACCTACCTACCTACTTGTACTACTGCTGCTACTACTACTACTACTACTTCTAATACTATTACTACGACTACTACTACTACTACTACTTCTACTACTACTACTACTACTACTACTACTACTACTACTACTACTACTACTACTACTACTACGACTACTACTACTACTACTACTACTACTACTACTACTACTGCTGCTGCTGCTGCTGCTGCTCCTGCTCCTGCTCCTCCTCCTACTACTACTGCTACACTACTACTACTACTACTAACTACTACTACTACACTACTACTACTACTACTCTACTAACTACTACTACTACTACTACTACTACTACCACTGCTACGACTGCTACTACTACTGCTTCTACTGCTGCTACTACTACTACTACTACGTCCAGGGCGATTACTATAACTACCACTATTACTACTACTATTATTATTACTACTACTACCACTCCTACTAGTACTAGTACTACTACTACTACTACCACTAGTACTACTACTACTACTACTACTACTACTACGACTACGGCTACGACTACGACTACTACTACTACTACTACTACTACTACTACTGCTACTACTACTACTACTACTACTACTACTATACTGCGACTACTACTACTACCGCGACTACTACGCCTACTACTGTTGCTGATACGACCACCACCATTACTACTACCAGTACTACCACCACTACTACCACTACGACTACAACTACTACCGTTGCTGCTACTACTACGACTACCATCACCAGTTCTATTTCTACAACCACTGCTACGACTACGACCACCACCACTACCACTACTACTGCTACGACTACTATTTCTGCGGCTACTACTACTACTACTACTACTACTACTACTAGTCCCACTACTACTACTACTACTACTACTACTACTACTACTACTACTACTGCTGCTACTACTACTACTACTACCATGACTACGTCTACGATGAAACTGTCTTCTACTACTACAACTACTACTACTACTACTACTACTACTACTATTATTAGAACTACTACTTCGACCACGACGACTACTACTACTACTACTACTACTACCACTACTACTACTACTTCTGCTACTACTACTTCTACTACTACTACGACTACTGCTACGATTACTACTACTACTCCTGCTACTACTACTACTACTACTACTATTTCTACTAACTACTGCTACTACTACTACTACTACTACTGCTACTGCTACTCCGACTACTACTGCTACTACTACTACTACTACGAGAACTACGATTATGTTTACTACTACGACTACTATTTCGACCACTACTACGACTACTACCACCACTACTACTACTACTACTACTACTACTACTACTGCGACCACCACTAATACTACAGCAGCAACTACTACAACTACTACGACTACGACTACTACTACTACTACTACTACGACTACTACTACTACTACGACTAATACTACTACTACTACTACTACTATTACTACTACTACTACTACTACTACTAGTACTACTACTACTACTACTACTACTACTACTACTACTACTACTACTACTACTAGTACGACTTCGACTACTACGACTACCACTACTACTAGTTTTACTACTACTACTACTACTACTACTACTACTACTACGACTACTTCTTCTACTACTACTACTACTACTACTACTAGTACTACTCGTACTACTACTACTTGTACTTACTACTAACTACTACTACTTCTACTAACTACTACTACTGCTACTACTCCGACACTACTCTACTACTACTACTAACTACTACTACTACTACTACTACTACTACTACTACTACTACTACTACTACTACTACTACTACTACTACTACTACTACTACTACTACTACTACTACTACTACTACTACTTCCACGGCTACTACTACTACTACTACTACTACTACTACTACTACTACTACTACTACTACTACTACTACTACTACTACTACTACTACTACTACTACTACTACTACTACTACTACTACTACTACTACTACTACTACTACTACTGCTGCTATTGCTATTGCTACCGATACTGCTGCTATTCTTAACCATAAAATAATCCAACGGGTGGACCCCGCGTGAAAACCGAATTTTGTATGGGATCTGTACGCTATCAGAACGATGCTGCTCCTGCTGACGCTGCTGCTGCTCCTCCACCTCCTCCTCCTCCTCCTTCCTCCCCCTCTCTCCTCCCCACCCGTCCTGCTTCTCTCCTGCCCCCCCTTCTCCCCCCCCCCTCCTCCTCCTCCTCCTCCCGCCTCCTCCTCCTCCTCCTCCTCCTCCTCTTCTTCTTCCTACCACTCCTCCCCCATCCTCCTCCTCCTCCCCCTCCTCCTCCTCCTCCTCCTTTTCTCCCCCTCCTCCTCCTCCTCCCACCCCTCTTCCCCCTCCTCCTCCGGCGCCTCTTCCGTCTCCTCCTTGTCCTCCTCCACGTCCTCCTCGACAAACGTCCATTTCAACCATCTCCTCCTCGACAAACGTCCAAACGTCCGGAAAACATGTTCATGCTTCAGTTCGTGGACGACAGCTTCACTTTGCAGCCCGACGAGGCTAGCCTGGCAAGGGCGAACGGCGGCATGACTGAATTCTGCCACCTGTACCGCCACAGATTTCAGTCTGGCAGCAAAGCCCCCGCCGCGATGGTTGTCGGGGGGGCGCCGCTCGACGCCGCCGCGTGTGGCTCGGTAGACGGCGTCCCAGTACGGGCGGTGGATAACTTGGACGTGCTGGGCGTAGTCATCGACGCCGACTTGTCGCTCGAGCCCCTGCTCGCCCGTGTGTGCGCGAAGCTCCGCGAGTCCGCTCGGCGCTTGGTGGCAGGGCTGACCGACCACGGGTTTGGGATGCCAGTGCAGGCGGAGCAGCTTCCCGCCCGCGCGGAGGCTTCGGCCTTCTACGGAGCGGAACTCCTCGCCAGCCACGCCCGCGGCTGGAACGAAGTTGCAACCCAGCTGAACCGGACGTATTATGACGTGGCCAAAGCGCTGCTGGGTTTGCCGCCAGCCGCATCCATGGGTACTGGGGGCTACGTGCGCCTGTTCCTAGAGACTCGGTTGTTGACGTGGGCTTCCAGCAAAGTGGCCCTCCGGATCGTTATGTCATGGGCCCGGATGCTCCTGTTGCCGGAGCAGACGCCGATTGCCCCGGCGGTGCGGGCAGCGCTGGCGCGCCAAGGCGGCTGTTGGCTGCATGACGCCGCCGCGGTGGCCGCCCTTTTCGGGGTGGGGGCGCCGCCGGAGGGCCTGGCTGTCGCGGCCCAGGCGGGTGCGCAGGCGAGGCGGCGCGCCCTTCGCGGCTGGGCCCGCGCGGCCGTGTTGCCGCGGATCCGTGAAACCGAGCAGATCTGGTTCCGGGAGCAGCTGGGCCGCTTGAACGACACCGGCCTCGTTCCCATCGCGGAGGTCCTCCCGCTGCACTGCGACTGGCCCCCCGCCCTCAGGTGGGCGTCATGGGGGCGAACTATGTGGCGATTCCACCGTGCATGGTGCGCCGCGCGCGTGTCCCTCCAGATCCCGGTCGGGGTCTGGGGATTGCCGGCGGAGCGCCTGCCCGAGGCGTGCCCGTTGTGCGCTGGCGGCGAGGGCTGCCTCCAGCACCTGATCGAGTGCTGTGCCGCCATGGAGGCCCACCGGGAGGCGGTGCATGCCGCGTGGGGCCCGCCGAGGGGCGAGCTCTTGCGGTGGGCGCTGCGGGACACGCTGGACGTGGACGAGCTAGCTGCCAAGGTGCGGCTGATAGGCGTGGCTGCATCGACCTTCGTGCACGCATGCTAGCGCCGACGGTCAGAAAGGGGCACGGCGGGCTCGCGCGTGACGCGCGCTTTCCCCACCTCCCTCCCCCTCCCTCCCTCCCTGCCTACCGGCACGCCTACAGGCACTCCCTGCCCCCCCCCCTTTGCCTACAGGCACGCCTACAGGCCCTCCCCCGCTCCCTGCTTACAGGCATGCCTACAGGCCCTCCCTGCCTACAGGCACGCACCCCCTCTCTTCCCCTCTCTCCCCCCCCCTTTTTTCCCTTTCTCCCTGCCTACAGGCACGCCTACAGGCCCTCCCCCCACACACACACACACCGCCTACAGGCGCCCCTGCCTACAGGCACGCCTACAGGCCCTCCTCGCCTACAGGCGCGCCTAAAGGCCCTCCCTGCCTAAAGGCATCCGCGCTCCCCAACGGCAGCGCCTACAGGCGCTACCTGCGGGGCCTTCCTGGCTGCGACGACCCATAGGGCCTATAGGTCGCGGGCGCTCGCAGAAGGGAGGAGCGCCGCGTACACGCGGGAACCAACCCAATGGGTCACAGTCCAATGGGTCCTGGAGGCACCGCGGTTGAAATCCCCCTCCCCCTTCCTCCTCCTCCTCCTCCTCCTCCTCCCCCTCCTCCTCATCTTCCTCCTCCTCCCCCTCCTCCTTCTCCCGCCCCCCCCTCCTCCTCCTCCTCTCCTCGCGCGAGCGGGCTCGCATGGAATGCCCGTGAGGGTCATTCCGTTCGAGCGGGCTCGCTGATTCCGATAGCCGTTGGAATTCAATTTTTTAAATGGGACCCCTTAGGGGCCACAGGGGAGGTGCCTTCCGCCCGAGCGGGCTCGCATGGAATGCCCCTGAGGGTCATTCCGTTCGAGCGGGCCCGCTAATTCTGATAGCCGTTGGAATTCAAATTTTTAGGTGGGACCCCCTAGGGGCCACAGGGGAGGTCCCTTCCGCGCGAACGGGCTCGTATGGAATGCCCCTGAGGGTCATTCCGTTCGAGCGGGCTCGCTGATTCCGATAGCCGTTGGAATTCCAACTTTTAGATGGGACCCCTTAGGGGCCACAGGGGAGGTCCCTTCCGCGCGAGCGGGCTCGCATGGAATGCCCCTGAGGGTCATTCCGTTCGAGCGAGCCCGCTGATTCGGACAGCCGTTGGAATTCCAACTTTTAAATGGGACCCCTTAGGGGCCACAGGGGAGGTCCCTTCCGCGCGAGCGGGCTCGCATGGAATGCCCCTGAGGATCATTCCGTTCGAGCGGGCTCGCTGATTCCGATAGCCGTTGGAATTCCATGTTTTAGATGGGACCCCCTAGGGGCCACAGTGGAGGTGCCTTCCGCTCGAGCGGGCTCGCATGGAATGCCTCTGAGGGTCATTCCGTTCGAGCGGGCTCGCTGATTCCGATAGCCGTTGGAATTCAAATTTTTAGGTGGGACCCCCTAGGGGCCACAGGGGAGGTCCCTTCCGCGCGAACGGGCTCGCATGGAATGCCCCTGAGGGTCATTCCGTTCGAGCGGGCTCGCTGATTCCGATAGCCGTTGGAATTCAAACTTTTAGGTGGGACCCCCTAGAGGCCACAGGGGAGGTCCCTTCCGCGCGAACGGCCTCGCATGGAATGCCCCTGAGGGTCATTCCGTTCGAGCGGGCTCGCTGATTCGGACAGCCGTTGGAATTCCAATGTTTAGGTGGGACCCCCTAGGGGCCACAGAGGAGGTCCCTTCGCGCGAACGGGCTCGCATGGAATGCCCCTGAGGGTCATTCCGTTCGAGCGGGCTCGCTGATTCCGATAGCCGTTGGAATTCCATGTTTTAGATGGGACCCCCTAGGGGCCACAGGGGAGGTGCCTTCCGCGCGAGCGGGCTCGCATGGAATGCCCCTGAGGGTCATTCCGTTCGAGCGGGCTCGCTGATTCCGATAGCCGTTGGCATTCCAATTTTTCGGTGGGACCCCCTAGGGACCACAGGGATAGCCGTTGGAATTTCTTTCCGCGCGAGCGGGCTCGCATGGAATACCCGAGGATGATGATCATGATGTGTGTGTGTGTTTGTGTGTGTGACTGGGTGTGGGTGGCCAGAGAAAACAAACAAATACTTAGGATGTGGGGCACTACTAACTACCAACTACTACTATTACAAGCACTACTACTACTAGTACTACTGCTACTACTAGTACTACTACTACTACTACTACTACTACTACTACTACTACGACTACTACTACTACTACTAATACTACTACTACTACTACTACTACTATTACTATTACTATTTCAGCTTCTACTACTACTACTGACTACTACTACTACTACTACTACGACTACTACTACCACTACTACTACTACTACTACTACTACCACTACTACCTACTACTACTACTACTACTACTACTACTACTACTACTACCACCACTACTACTACTAATACTACTACTACTTCTACTACTTACTTACTACTACTACGACTACTTCGACTACGACTACGACTACGCCTACTACGACGACTACTACTACTACTACTACTACTACTACTACTACTACTACTACTACTACTACTACTACTACTACTACTACTACTACTACTACTACTACTACTACTACTACTACTACTACTACTACTACTACTACTACTACTACTACGACTACTACGACTACTACGACTACTACTATTACTACTCTCACTATCATTACTACTACTACTACTACTACTACTACGGCTACTACTACTATTATTCAGGAGTGACTATACACCACTAGCTACAAACTACTACCGACAACCTCCGAACTAGTAACTTCTTAACATACGACTAGCTACTAACAGAAGAATGTTAATTACGCTCGGACCACTATTAATTGCTAAATACCAACTACTACGTACGATCTACCAACTCCTCACAACGAGCTACGAACTACCAACTACGACCAACTTGGTCGACATGTAGTTTAGTAGCATTACCAAGAAGAGTTCCTTCTCAGGGCAAAAGAAGCCAGGCTGATGGGAAATCTCTGGGGCGCCTTGAGGGCAGGTCATTGCGATTTGTGTAAGTCAGTTTTGACCGAAGCGTAACGATCCCCGATGAGGTCCCACCCGGAGAACTCCCCCTTTTCCGAAGGACCCCCAGGCATCTACAAGGATTTGGTAGTACATCCGGAGAACGAACCCTGTTCCCGGAGAACGAGCCAGCCCTGTTCCCGGATTTCGTGGGCCCCGGAAACGGCAGGGCAGTTTTCTTCACCGTTTCCCCAAAAATGTCCCTCGAAAATGGAAACGGCAAAAAAACGGCGAAACGGCAAAAAAACGGCTCCAGGATCGGAACCGGAGACGGAACCCGTCGAAAAACGCAACAAAACCAGTAACAAAAACGGCGTCGGAACCAGCAAAAAAACGGCAAATCGGAACCGGTCAAAAAACGGCCCTGTCGTTTCCGGGGCCCACGAAGTTCCCGGAGAACGAGCCCCTCGCCCCTGGCCCGGCCTCGGGCGACCGGCCAGGGCACGGCACGGGAGGATCGAGCAGCAGCAACGCGTCCCGGCTCGCCCATAGCCCCACCAAGCAATGTTCCAAGAACCGTTGGTGGTTTCCACGAGATGTTCTTAGAACATGAACCTCATAAGTTAAAACAAAACAGCCCTAGCCAGAACTGTGGTAAGATTTTTTCGCTGAAACCACGAGAGGTTCCTAGAACATTCTTTGGTAGACCTGTAGGCGAGCCAGGACGCGTCGCTACTGCTTGCACAGCCATCGCGCTGCCACAAGGAGCGGGCTAAATCAGGAGCGACTGGGGCTTGTCTGGCCACGGCGAGCCATGACTTGGGACTGGCTTAGTTTATTACATCGGGTTTGTTTTCTAAGAACACTGTTTCTGTTGTTAGAACATTTGTGGGTTCTAAGAACATTCCGTGGTAGGACTATATGAATGCTGGGACGGTCGCTCCCTGCTCAAGATGAGGAACCAGTCTTAAGTCGGGCGTATCCCTCTACAGGAGGAACATCCCAACATAGTTTAAAACATGGTATGGTGACGATTTCTTTTGTATATTTAACAGTGCTTGAGTTTTGCTCCAATATGTTTGGTTTGTCGTCCGAAACCCGCCTGTAGGGGGACATGCCCGACCTAAAGCCAGTCCCCGAAAATGGGCCGAAGTTTTCTTGGGCGTCGACGTTGTGAAGCAATTCATGCCGTCGGTGGTCCTGGGGAGGACTGATGGGGGGAGAATTGAGAATCGCGAGTCGAGGATCGATGGGGGGAGCATCGAGAATCGAGGATCGATGGATTGAAGATCGAGAATCGAGGATCGAGGATCGAGGATCGATGGGGGAAGGATCGAGGATCGAGACTTGATGGGCGACGGTGGGAAGATCGAGGATCGAGGATCGAGGATCGACGGTGGGAGGATCGAGAATCGAGGATCGAGGATCGAGGCGCCGAAGGGGCAGGATCGAGAAAGGGTCGCCGTGAAGGAGGCCGTTTGTTTATCCCCTGGCGATGACGGGCGTGAGCGGGGGGGGGGTGGAGGAGGGCCGAGACCCCCTCGTGCAATTCATGACACAATCATGACCTGAGGTGTTTCCATATTTTCAGCCTCGGGAGGCCCCCTTCTTGGGCCTCCCGAGGCCTCATGGGGGCCTCTTGGGGCCTCCTGGCCACCTCTTGGGGCCCTGTTGGGGCGCCCTTGGGAGCCTTGCGAGCATTCTTGGGGCCATCTCGGAGGAGATCGATCAAAGAAGGGGGGTTCTTTGATTAGGCCCCCCCCCGTCAGGGAGGCCAAAATGGGGTCAAAACCGTCAATGATTTGGGCTTCCTAGCCGAGACCGACCGTTTTGGACGCTCCAACTGCCCGCGGACCCCCCCTATACAGGTCCAGGGGGTGGGGGTCGGGGGAGGGGGAAGCTCCCCCCCGAAGGGAAAGAAGGGGGCTGGAAGAGGTAGCTCCCCAGACCGCCTACCCCTCAAAGGGCTGGTGGGATCAGTCAGGATGGAAAGCTGGCCCCGGGGAAAGCTCCAGCGTCCAAGCTCCCCGCTTCCCTCGGGGCCCCTTCCCCCTCCTGCCACCACAGGGGGGGGGGGGGAAGGCTCGCCACGCGAGCCGCGTGCGAAAAAGGGTGTCGAACTCATCCATCCGAAACTCGCTTTCTCCTCCTCGCTCCTCCTCCTCCTCCTCCTCCTCCTCCTCCTCCTCCTCCTCCCCCCTCCCTCCTCCTCCTCCTCCTCCTCCTCCTCCTCCTCCTCCCTCCTCCTCCTCCTCCTCCTCCTCCTCCTCCTCCTCCTCCTCCTCCCCACCACCACCTCACCTCCACCTCCACACCTCCTCCTCCACTCCATTCTCCTCCCCTCCTCCTCCTCCTCCTCCTCCTCCTCCTCCTCCTCCTCCTCCTCCTCCTCTCATTCATCCTCTCATTGCTCCTCTCATTCCTCCTCTCATTCCCCCCTTCATTCCTCCTCTCATTCCTCCTCTTGCCTCCACTCATCCTCCTCTCATTCCTCCTCTCATTCCTCCTCCTCCTCCTCCTCCTCACGCGTACTCCTCCCTTCTCCTCCTCCTCCTCCTCCTCCTTGTCCCCTGGGGGCCGTTGCCTCCCCCGGGCACCTTGCGCTGCGACGAGAAGTGAGGCCGCGCAGACAACGAGGGAAACCCTGGGATATACCCCAAAGGGGGCTACCCATCAGTCGTTGAACGTACACACTGTTCATTTCTAATGATTTGAAGGTTCTTTGATTTTTTGGAGGGCCAAGATCATTTCATTTTTAATTGTTCTGCCCTGGGCCTTTTCCTGGCCACTAGGGGGCCAGGAACAATTAGAAACGAGCACAATTAGAAATGAGCACGATTAGAAACTAACGACGTGTACCCATTAGTTGTTGAACGTAGGTGTTTTTAGACTCCCAGGTTCCAGTCTGCTTTACAAGCGCCGTCCTGCTTCAATGCTCGAGTGGCTTCACCTTCTGCGTCCTCCTCGAGGGGGCGGACGGAGCCCGATCTATTGTCAACGCCTTCCCGCTTCCTGCTTCTACCCACTCCTTCCGACCGATGCGTGTTCGGACGCATCCCCGTCGCGGCTGGACGCCCCCCTTTCGTACCTGTCCCAGGCGTGGGCCCCAAATTCCTGGTCCGTGCGCCAGCCCCGCGAGGACCGGGGCGGGGGTCGACCCGATCCCCGGGCAGAGGCGAGGCGAGGCGAGGCGAGGGCCCGGAGGCCCAGGAGGCCGGCCGAGCCCCCGGCGACGCGCGGAGGGGTGGAGCGGGAGGGGCGGGGAGAGCGAAGGAGGAAGAGAGAGAGAGAGAGAGGGAGGGAGGGAGATACGCAGGGAGAGGAGAAGGGGAGAAGGAGAGAGAGAGGGAGAGAGAGAGAGAGAGAGAGGGAAAGAGAGCTAGAAGCATACAAAACGAAACAGCAAGCGGAGAGAAGCACAAGCGCAGGACGCAGGGGAGAGACAGAGAGAGAGGGAGGGAGGGAGAGCGGCACGGAAAAGGTGGGGAGTGGGCGTGGCGGGGAGAGCGCAGGAGAGAGAGAGAGAGAGAGAGAGAGAGAGAGAGCGAGAGAGCGAGAGAGAGGGAGAGAGGGAGAGGGGGGCGAGGGCAGGGCGCGCCAGATGAGAGGGCAGGGGGAGGGGCCCTCGGCCCGGCGGACCGCCTCGGGGGCGAACACGGGGGGGGGGGGCGCCCTCGGGCTCCTCGGAGCCCCCTGGCGAGCCGCTCCCATGGGCCCCCGCGGGGGACGCAGAGGCGCCGGCCCCGTGGAGGAGCAGAGGGGGCCGGCGTGGTCCGGGGGCCGCGCCTCGGAGGAGCTCGCGCGAGGCCGATGATGGGGCCTCGGGGCACGGCGCGGCCCGCGGCGAGGCTCGGCCAGGCCGGGCCTCGGCCCGGGGGCGGGTGTGCAGCTCGCGTGGCCGAGGTCTCGGCCCGGCCGAGGTCCGCCGGGCGGGGCGTGCCAGGGCGGGGCCCGGGCGGGCGGGGTCGGAGGTGGGGGGGGTCCCGGCCCTGTTGCTTGTGGAGGGGGGGCACCGGGCCAGTGGGCGAGGCGGGAGGGCTGCAGGGGGCGGGCCCCAGGAGGCGCCCCTACCCTGGGGCCCAGGAGGTGCACGAGGGGTGCACCTCCTCCCACCTCCCTCGGCCACGCGCAGGAGGGGGGCGCCCTCCCTGGGGCCCAGGGGGTGCACGAGAGGTGCACCTCTCCCGCCTCCCTCAGCCACGCGCAGGAGGGGGGTCGGGGGAGGTGGGAGGGCTTCTCAGGAGCACCTCCTGCTTCTCGGGAGGCGCGGGCCATCTGTGCAGAAGTAAGGCCAGCGCCCCTTCTGAGAAGCAGCCTCCTTCTAAGAAGTCCCCCCCCCTTCTCACCCCCTTGCGCGCACCGCCAACTGCCCCCCCTCTCCGTCTTTTTTTGCCCCTTCCCACAAAGAAACGCCCGAGCATGGCGTCACGTCGCCGATGCATCGGCGGTGCCGCGCGATCTGCAGTCCGATCTGCTTGTCCGTCGGCCCCCCGACGAGGCTCAGGAACCTCGACCCGAAGACCTTCGGAATGCTGAGCGGCATGCTGAAACAGGCTGGCCGACCCCCCCTCTCGTCCTTCTCTTCCTCCCTCCCATCGTCACCCTCCTCCTCCTCCTCCTGCCTCCTCCATCCTCTCCTCTCCTCCTCCTCTCTCATTCCTCCTCTCATTATTCCTCTTATTCCTCGTTCTCCTTCTCCTCCTCCTCCTCCTCCCCTCCTCCTCCTCTCCTCCTCCTCCTCCTCCTCCGCCTCCCTCTCGTCAGCCTCCTCTTCCTGCCCCTTCCTCCTCCTCCTCATCCTCCTCCTCTCTCAGCCTCTCTCTTCCTCTTCCTCCTCTCCCCTCCTCCTCCTCCTGAAGCCCTTGTCTTCGGGAGGCCAGGGGGAGGCTGCGGCTCCGACCCGCGCCTCGCCCCCTCCCCCCAGTCCGCGCGGCGTCGGGCCGAAGCGGCGCATGAGCTCTCCCCTGCATCAAGCAATTGCGAAGCCTCCTGGCTCGCCTATACCCCTACCAAACATGTTCTAAGAACCTTTTTGGTGTTCCCACGAAATGTCTAGAACATTTCTGGTGGAGTCTGTCTTGTTTTATCGGTTCCAGTTCGGTTTCGGACCCCTGCGATTTACAGATTTTATGCAGAAAGCCTCGCTCTCACCTCCTCCCTCTTCCTCCTCCTAAGCCTCTCTCTCACCTCCTCCCTCCTCCTCCTCATTCCTCCTTCACTCTCTCTCTCTCTCTCTCTCGCTCTCTCTTCTGTGTGTTTTCGTTCGTCGCGCATTCCTCTTCCTCCTCATCCTTCTCCGTCTTCCTCCTCATCCTCTTCCCGATCATCCTCCTCTTCCTCCTCCTCCTCGTCCTCATCCGCCTCCTCCCCCTCTCCCCCTTTTCTGAAGGAGTGCCATAACTTTGGGAAAACCATTGGAAAACCAAAAAAAGCAAAGAAACTGAAGTGCTGGAGGCGAAAACTTTAGGAAACCCATTGGAAAAAAAAAAAAAACAAAACAACAAAGATTCCAGGGAACACCCGTCCGAAGGGACACGTCCAAAGGGAATCCCAGCACTCTCTGTGGAATCTTTGTTTTTTTTGTTTTTTTTTTTCCAATGGGTTTCCTAAAGTTTTCGGCTCCAACATTCAGTTTCTTTGGTTTTTTTTTGGTTTTTCCAATGGTTTTCCCAAAGTTTTTGAATTGTGTGCTTTTGGGGCCTCTCAGGCGGGAGCATCGTTTAGAGTGTTCTATCGGGAACCTCTCTGGCGGGAGCCTCCTTTTGTTTGCGTTTTGGGGGACTTCTCAGGCGGGAGCCTGAGGGAGCCATGAGGGAGCCATGGGGGGAGCCACGAGGGAGCCATGGGGGAGCCATGGGGAGCCGTGGATGGGGTGGGGGGAGCATCCTCCTCATCTCCCTCCTCTCCTCATCCTCGTCTAGATGAGAATGTGGAAGGTGAGGATGAGGAAGATGATGATGCTGAGGAAGAATATGTAATATGCAGATAAGAAGGCGATGAAGATGATGATGAGGATGGGATGAGGAAGAGGATGACGATGAGGATGAGGACGATGAAGATGAGGAGGAAGACGAGGAACATGAGAAAGCGAGAGGCGCAGAGGACGAGGAGCAGGAGGAGGAGGAGAATATACAATATCAGGAGACAAGGAGACGAGGATGAGGAGAGGAGGGAGATGAGGAGGATGCTCCCCCCACCCCATCCACGGCTCCCCATGGCTCCCCCATGGCTCCCTCGTGGCTACCCCCATGGCTCCCTCATGGCTCCCTCAGGCTCCCGCCTGAGAAGTCCCCCAAAACGCAAACAAAAGGAGGCTCCCGCCAGAGAGGTTCCCGATAGAACACTCTAAACGATGCTCCCGCCTGAGAGGCCCCAAAAGCACACAATTCAAAAACTTTGGGAAAACCATTGGAAAAAACCAAACAAACAAAGAAACTGAACTGTTGGAGCCGAAAACTTTAGGAAACCCATTGGAAACAACAAAAAAAAATCAAACAACAAACAAAAAACAAAGATTCCACAGAGAGTGCTGGGATTCTCTTTGGACGTGTCCCTTCGGACGGGTGTTCCCTGGAATCTTTTTTTTTTGTTGTTGTTTGGGTTTTTCCAATGGGTGTCCTAAAGTTTTCGCCCCCAGCACTTCAGTTTCTTTGTTTTTTTTATTATTCCCAATGGTTTTCCCAAAGTTATGGCACTCCTTCAGAAAAAGGGGAGAGGGGGAGGAGGCGGATGAGGACGAGGAGGAGGAGGAGGAAGAGGAGGATGATCGGGAAGAGGATGAGGAGGAAGACGGAGAAGGATGAGGAGGAAGAGGAATGCGCGACGAACGAAAACACACAGAAGAGAGAGCGAGAGAGAGAGAGAGAGTGAAGGAGGAATGAGAAGGAGGAGGGAGGAGGTGAGAGAGAGGCTTAGGAGGAGGAAGAGGGAGGAGGTGAGAGCGAGGCTTTCTGCATAAAATATGTAAATCGCGGGGGTCCGAAACCGAACTGAAACCGTTTTATCATATCGGGTGTATGTTCTAAGAGCCTTGTGTTTGGTATTAGAACATTTGTGGGTTCTAAGAAAATTTCGTGATAGGACTATAGAAATTCCGGAACGGTCGGTCCCTGCCCTCCTCCTCCTCCTCCTCCTCCTCCTCCTCCTCCTCCATGTTCTGCCGTGGGGGCCCCCGAGGAAATCCTCCTCCTCCTCCTCCTCCTCCTCCTCCTCCTCCTTCTCGTCCTGCTCCTCCTCATCCTCCTCCTCCTGCTCCTCCTCCTTCTCCTCCTGCTCTCGGCTTCGCTCTTGTGGGGGTCCAGGAGCCGATTTTGAAGCGGAGGGGCTGGTCGGGGATGCCGCCGGGGGGCCCTGCTCCCTCGTGTTCCTGCTCGCTCCACCCCCCGCCCTCCCTCCTCCCTTGATGGGCCGATTGTCCTCCAGCACGACCAGAGGTAGGAGGAGAAGGAGGAGAAGGAGGAGCAGGAGGAGAAAGAGAAGGAGGAGGAGGAGGAGGAGGAGGAGGAGAAAGAGATGGAGGAGGACATCCCCATCCTCCCCCTTCTCCCCGTCCTACCTATCGTATGGTGGTGGTGGGGACGTGGCCCATCTTCCCTGTTCCGCACTCGCCTTTCCCCCCCTCGGCGTCCTCCGGCCTCACCCCCACTTAAACAACTCAGAGGAGGAAAACGATCCCATACCACTGCCCTGCCCTCGTTTTCCAATTTTTCGGCCTCCTGGGAGGCCCAGGGGGTACTGGTTTCCCCATAGACAAGACGGATCCTACTTACTCTCCCTCCTCCCTTCAAGTTGTCCAGAATCTCTCCCGCACCCTCCGCGTGCTCTTTTGCTACCACGCAGGATTACACACACACACACACACACACACTGATTTTGTTCATGCGCTGTTGCTTACAATCCGATTGCTGTCGGTGTTGCAAAATGGTGCTCCCACTGCAGCGTGGGCCTCAATTTCAGAACGGCGTTTGCTGCCGTCATTCCGAATGGCGCTCTCGCCCCAGCGCGGGCCACTTTTCTGGGTCCGAGCCTTGTTTCATTGTGGTCTCCCCATCGTTTCCCCTTCTCCGCTTTCCCCTGGTCCCCTTCTTCCTCCCGCTCCTTCCACTCCAGTTCCTGCTGCTGTTCGTCTCGCCCCAGCGCGGACCACTTCTCTGGATCCGAGTCTTTCTTCATCGTTGTCGCCCCCCTCATTTCCCCTCCTCCGCCTTACCCGGATCTCCCGTTTCCTCCCGATCCCTCCGCTTTAGGTCCTTGCTGATGATATCCGTCCTCATCCGCTCTCCTCCCGCTCATCCTTCTCCTCCTCCTCCTCCTGTGCACGCAGCTCCGCCTTGCTCCCAGTGCGCATAGCACGAAGTAGCCTTTTCTGTCGGAGCCGCAGGTCGACCATGACACGCGTCCGCGGACAGAGAAACGTCAGCGGCCCATGGCAGGGGACGGGAGGGAGGGATGGGATGTCAGGGGGGGCGCGAGCGCTCCCAGCTTGCCTCGTGCCCCTCTTCTTCCTCCCCTCCCACCTCGTCCTCTTTTGTTCCCCTTCTTCTCTCCCTCCTCCGCCCATCCGTTCCTTCTCCCACCTCTCTTGTCTCCTCGTCTTCTCCCCGCCCCGTTCTTCCTCCTCGTCCGTCCCCCCCCCTGTCCCCTTCCACACTTCCACAGTGTGAATACTACTCTCCTCTCTCCCCTGACGACGTCTGGAAAATATCCGGCCCCCCTCCGCGCACTGTCTATCTACACAGGATTCCCTGGAACTGGGTTTTCTCTTTGGCTTGTTTTCAAAATGTTGTTCCCGCTGAAGCGTTGGCCTCACGTTCAGGCTTCCGCTCGTTCCGAATCGTGCTCCCTCTGCGCCGCAGCGCTGGCCTCATTTCCGCGCTTCCGCTCGGTCCGAATCGTGCTCCCGCTGCAACGGTGGCCTCATTTCGGCGCTTCCGCTTGCTCCGAATCATGCTCCCGTTGCAGTGTTGGCGTCATTATTTCCAGTGCCATGCCACGGCATAGTGTTTGGTCCTTCCAAGTACAGTGGGGGCGCGTACCTGGAAACCGGATGTGTTTCGTCAAGGCATTTTGGGTTTCTTCGCTCCTCGCGGCCCGCGATGGTTTGCCGCGGGCGTCAAGAGACTCGCGCGTTCAGGAGACCTTGGGTGTCCTCCCAAGTCCACCTCGCGGAAGCAACGCCCCGCCACCGAAGAAACCTCGCTGCGCCGAAGGTGGTACCTTGAATTGCTTGCGTCCGCGTGGAATCGGAGGGCCAACAGCGAAATTGCTAGAAAGCCCCGCCACCGAAGAAACCCCGCTGCGCCGAAGGTACATTGAATTTCTTGCATCCGCGCGGAATCGGAGGGCCAAGCCGCGAATTTGCGAATCGGAGGGCCGATCGGAGGGCACCGACGAGACCTCACTGCGCCGAGGGTACCCTGCATTTCTTGTTGTATGTGTTGCATCTGCGTGGGTTCGGAGGGCGAACCGCGACAGTACTACTCGCGCATGTTCCCAGCGCGACCCGCGAAGAGACTCCTCGGGCCAGGGCTCCCCGGGTCTCTCCGCTTCGAGCCCCTGGCCAAGAAGCCCAGGCCCTGGGCAAGAAACTTTGTGGGTGCCCCCGAAAAATCCATCGGAAGTGATTGCACATTCGGTGCCGATTCGTTGGTTTCTGGGGCCGCAGAAGCCCCCCCCCCACTTCGGGGCGTCGCCACGCCATGCGATGTCATGCTACGCGTTGATCTCCAACACCATGCCATGCCATGTAGTGTTATGCCATGCTACGACATCCGACTGTGCGAATAGAGAGGGATGGGAGGGAGGCGTAGGACGTCAGAGATGGCGCGGGCTCACCCAGCTTGTCGCACCCCCTCTCGCCCCCCCGCGCCAGCCTCCCCCCCTGCTCGCACTGCTTTTCCTGTTGCCCTCTCCCCCACCACCGCTTCGCACCAGGAAAACAGGCGGGTAGCCT
>CAUYUJ010015915.1:851185-886185 GCA_963575745.1 Prorocentrum cordatum | reverse complement strand
TGACATCCTGGTTCCAGGCTTGTTGCAACACAAAGGCGAACAGCAATCGCGCCTCTCCAGAAGCCGACCATCACACTCATACATTCCGCGAGAATGTGCAAGGCATTCCTTTCCACAAATCTGACGCAGGTCCGCGTCAGCAAGCGACTGCTCGAACATCTTATCCATGGCCAACCTGGTGAGCGTGACCGTAGACCGCAATCAAGTTTCATGATGGTCATTCCACCTTTGTGCCTCCGATCTGTCACACACCTGCAGCGCGCCATCCCAGAGAGCTGGCCTACGCCGAGTACGATTACCTTCTCGACTTCAGTGCTGCAACATCCGATGCATCTCTGGCCGCTTCTGCCGCCGGCCATGCTTGGATTCCTGGGGCCATCCCCCTTTCCTCCATTTCCATCGACCCCGCCCTCCCCTTTCGCCTGTCGGGTCGACCAGGAGGGGCCGACTCCCCCCCCCCTCTCCCCCCTTCCGCTACTCCATTCTTTCCCTCCATCCTTTTTTCCCCCCCTTTCCTCCACCTCCTCCTCCTCCAACTCCTCCTCTCCTCCATCTCTTTCTCCATTGACTTCTTCTGCCTCGGCGGACCGCGCATGGTCCAAAAGAGGAGTAACGATCCGCGAAGCGAAACAGGTCCCAGGGGTGGGGTCGAGAGGTCCATATGGGCCCACGTGGGGAGCAAGACGATGACGGCGGGAGTCGCGGGCCCGGTGCCAAGTTCGGCGTGAGCGTTGTATGTGGCAGTTCTCCCCGCCCGTTTGGTAGTCGGCCTGCCCGAGGGACAGATGCCCCGCCCTCCGCCGCGAGGTGCAGGAGAAGCTGAAGAAGCTGGCGCCCTGGGGAGGGCGCGCTGATGCTCTTGTCACGAGAGGGGCTCTGGCCCGGCCTGGTGGAGCTCGGAGGGAGGCGTGGGTCAGCCAGGGCTGGAGGAGGAGGAGGAGGAGGAGGAGGAGGAGGAGGAGGAGGAGGAGGAGGAGGAGGAGGAGGAGGAGGAGGGGAAGGGAAGGAAAGGGTGAGGACGAGAAGACGAGACGAGGAGTAGGAGGAGGAGGGGACGAGGAGGAGGAGGAGGAAAAGGGGGAGGAGGAGGAGGAGAGGAGGAGGAGGGGAGGAGGAGGAGGAAGAGGAGGAGGATGACGAGGAGGAGGAGGAGGAGGAGGAGGAGGGGCAAGAGGAGGAGGGGAAGAGGAGGGGGGGAAAAGGAGGAGGAGGAGGAGGAAGAGGAAGGAAAGGGGAGGACGAGAAGGATGGGACGAGGAGTATGAGGAGGAGGGAACGAGGAGGAGGAGGAAGGGAGGGAGGAGGAGGAGGAGGAGGAGGAGGAGGAGGAGGAGGAGGAGGAGGAGGAGAGGAGGAGGAGGAGGAGGAGCAGGAGGAGGAGGAGGAGGAGGAGGAGGAGGCCTGGCAGGGCAGGCTCAAGCATCGGGAGTATTCCAAATCATCGGCTCGGCATGAAAGTCATCGTGTTGCCGGCGCAGTGCAGAAAACAGTGGACACGATGCACAGGATCTTGTGCATCGCGCGTCGTGCCCTCTGCAGCCCAGGGGCAAGGCATCCTTGCGTCCTGTGGTTTCCGCGGGTGTCGGTGGCTTGGCCCGCGGCGTTCTGGGCGCGTCGCGTCGCGGGGAGGTCGCGGCCCTGGTCTGGGTACCCTGGTGCCCTCTCGTATTTGGGGGCTCATTTGGCTTCGAGGTATGATCGTGGTTTCAGCGTTGCGCCAGTGGCGCCGCGGCGAAGGGTCTACTCTGCGATGTCCTCTGAGCTCGGGCGCGCCGCTTGCGAACCAACGACGCGTTGATTCGAGGTCGCCTCCGCGCAGCAGGGTACCCTTGTGTCCTGTACTTGCCCAGCCCTGCAAGTTTATTCATCGTCGCATTCGGGCAGAGGTCGCGGGGCGCGCAGAAGCCACCCTGGCGCCCTGCCTTCCGCGGGCTCCTGGGAGCTGCTGTGAAGGCGCGGGTTCTTGCGGAGTCGTGCGGGAGTTCGCGTTTCCCAGAGGCTGCCAATGTCGGGATGTTCGCGATTTTCGCACGATCTTGGAAGGCCCAGCGGAGCTATCGAAGACGCCTACGGCGAATCACCGCCGCCCCCTGCCTTTTTGGAAGCGCCTATGTGGCCGAACGTTGAGGCCAGACCTGCCAAGCTATCGGACCACGTGTTCCCCGAATCGGTTTGGAAAGCCTTCGGGGAACACGTGGGCATCTTGAAGGTCATCTTGGCGTCTTGGAGGCCTCTTGGGCAAGCTTTGGGCGATCTTTGGGGCTTTTTGGGCCGTCTCGGGCCAGCTTCGAGCCAACTTCGGCCATCTTGGTGGGTTCCTGGCACGTCTGAAGCCGTCGGAAGCCGTTTGGGGGGCCTCTATGGGCCGACTTGGGGCCCGCTTGGAATGCTCCAGGGCCGTCTTGGAGGCCATCTTGGGCGTCTTGGAGGCCATCTTGGGCGTGTTGGAGGCCTCTTGGGCCCTCTTGGGGCCCTCTAGGGGCCATCTTGGAGGCCACTTGGGCCATCATGGGGCTCTCTTGGGGGCCTCTTGGGCGATCTTGGGGGCTTCTTGGGCCGTCTTGAGCCGTCGGAGAGCCGAAAAGGCGCAAATGCCAAAATCCTTCAAAAACCAAGGAAAATCAATGATTTTGGCCTCTTCGGACTCTCCTGGAGGACCTCTTGGAGGCCTCTTGGGCCGTCTGGGAGGCCTCTGGGGGGCCTCTTGGGCCGTCTTGGGCCGTCTTGGACTCTCTTGGGCCGTTTTGGAGGCCGTCTTGGACCATCTCGGGCGGACTTGGAGGCCATCTTGGGCCATCTTCGCGATTTTTTGAGGATGTCCCGAGCGAAACGGCCGTTTTTGGGCATTGACAGACGGATTTTGGGAAACGCGCGGGTGGCCGGCGGGACGGGCCGAAGCCCACTGGGGAGTTCTTTTAGAAAAAGAACCAAAACCAAAACCTGAAACGTCCAGCACGCCGTGCACCCCCTGCAAGCAGGGGGCGGCGGATCGAAGACGCCTACGGCGAATCACCGCCGCCCCCTGCCTTTTTGGAAGCGCCTATGTGGCCGAACGTTGAGGCCAGACCTGCCAAGCTATCGGACCACGTGTTCCCCGAATCGGTTTGGAAAGCCTTCGGGGAACACGTGGGCATCTTGAAGGTCATCTTGGCCGTCTTGGAGGCCTCTTGGGCAAGCTTTGGGCGATCTTTGGGGCTTTTTGGGCCGTCTCGGGCCAGCTTCGAGCCAACTTCGGCCATCTTGGTGGGTTCCTGGCACGTCTGAAGCCGTCGGAAGCCGTTTGGGGGGCCTCTATGGGCCGACTTGGGGCCCGCTTGGAATGCTCCAGGGCCGTCTTGGAGGCCATCTTGGGCGTCTGGGAGGCCATCTTGGGCGTGTTGGAGGCCTCTTGGGCCCTCTTGGGGCCCTCTAGGGGCCATCTTGGAGGCCACTTGGGCCATCATGGGGCTCTCTTGGGGGCCTCTTGGGCGATCTTGGGGGCTTCTTGGGCCGTCTTGAGCCGTCGGAGAGCCGAAAAGGCGCAAATGCCAAAATCCTTCAAAAACCAAGGGAAAATCAATGATTTTGGCCTCTTCGGACTCTCCTGGAGGACCTCTTGGAGGCCTCTTGGGCCGTCTGGGAGGCCTCTGGGGGGCCTCTTGGGCCGTCTTGGGCCGTCTTGGACTCTCTTGGGCCGTTTTGGAGGCCGTCTTGGACCATCTCGGGCGGACTTGGAGGCCATCTTGGGCCATCTTCGCGATTTTTTGAGGATGTCCCGAGCGAAACGGCCGTTTTTGGGCATTGACAGACGGATTTTGGGAAACGCGCGGGTGGCCGGCGGGACGGGCCGAAGCCCACTGGGGAGTTCTTTTAGAAAAAGAACCAAAACCAAAACCTGAATCATCCAGCACGCCGTGCACCCCTGCAAGCAGGGGGCGGCGGATCAATGGTCTTCGGCCCATCCCGCCACCGTGCCTGGATTATGGATCAAAGTCCTCAGGGATGCTTCATGGGGGCTTTTCGGAGTGCCTTCGGGTGTCTCCGGGGAACAGTTCGGGGGCCTCTTCAGGGCCTCTTGGGGGTCGCCTGGGGCTTCCTGGGTCCTCTTGGGGGCCTCGGGCCTCTTGGGGCTTCCTGGGGCCTGTCGGGGCCGAGGGCTCGAAATGTTTGTTCGAGTCCCTCGTCTGGGCCCCTTGTTGGAGCCTTTTTGGAAGCCTCCTGGTCCGATTTTGGCGTCTCTTTGGCCGTTTTGCTTGGGCCCTCTTTGAAGGTTCGTGGGCCCTGTTGGGGCGATTTGAGAGGTCTCTTGGGCCGTCTTCGAGCGTCGGGAATCCAAAAGGCGATAAGACACGCCCATTCCGCGTGCATGGGCACGGTGGCGGATGCACGCACCACTCTGCGCGTCATCTCATTTGCGACGTCTGCGGCCGCGCCCTGGTTCTCTGGTCCTCTGCCATGGCGACATGTCGCGATCGCCCTGGAAGGGGGGGTGGGCGCGGGCGACGCGCCACGCAAGATTTTTCACGCGGCGAGCGGCGCGGCCAGTTGGACACCCTTGGCGTCCTGTCCCGCGTGCGCCACCCGTCGCGGGGCTGCGGGTCGGCCGCGGGTAGCCGCGGTCGCGGCCTCGGCAGGGTACTTCTTGTGTCCTGTGGTTTTGGAGGTCATGTTGCCGTCGGAAGAGTCTTGTGTCCTGTCGCGTGTCCTGTGCGCAATGTTCTGCCTGTATTTACTCGGCGCGACACGTGGATGTTTTGTATTCTTCACTCCTGTTTCAAAATCCGGAGTGAGATTCTCCAGGACACTCCAGGCCTATCCGAGTGTTTTCCGAGCGAAATCCACTCTGCGATGCTGGCGCCATGGAGCCCGATGTTATTCATGCCGCCCCGTTTTGCCCCAGCCCCGCTTGGGAGGCCTCCAGACTAGCGCTACGCGGAAAGTTAAGCTGGTTCCCCCCAGAGCATTCCAGACGGAAGTGGAGTTCCGCGCGGTTGTTGTTTGTTGTTGTCCCACCCGCGACCTTCCCCGCGACCCACCAGCGACCCACCAGCGACGCGTCCCGCGACCCACCCGCGACCCACCTGGCGACCCACGCAACGACCCAACGGCGACCCCCCTGCGACCCACACGCGACCCACCCCGAGCCCGCCCCCTCACTCTTATCCGAAATCGCGAGGTGCTACGTAATCGACGACACCCACGGGGAGTCACCGCCGCCTCTTGCTTTTCGGACTGCGTGTGCACTTTCGCCGGGGAAACCAGTGGATGGGGCGATCTTGGCGGCCTCTTGGACCGTCTGGAAAAGGCGAGACCGCGGATCATACAAGAACCCACCTTCTGTTCCGAGGGTCTCCAAGACACTTCACGAGGCGCCCACGACTGCTCCAG
Source organism: Prorocentrum cordatum (assembly GCA_963575745.1). Lineage (NCBI taxonomy): Eukaryota > Dinophyceae > Prorocentrales > Prorocentraceae > Prorocentrum > Prorocentrum cordatum. The sequence continues at coordinate 880,818 of CAUYUJ010015915.1, read as the reverse complement.
AGCGGCCCCGTGTGAACGTCTGAGGCAGCACGAGCCCGACCCTGCGACTGTGGTCGTGCGGCAGGCTTGTTGCCACGACCATGGGCCTCTCCTCGGCACCGCCGCTGCGTTGAGGAGAACTCCCGGCAGGGGCACGGGGGCTGTATGCGAGAAGAGAATCACGAATTGCGCGTTGCATCGCCATGACAAAACGTGTTATTGTTTCGCCTTCACCTCCATGTCAAAGATGTTTTGTGGCGTAGTGGATGGAGTGGATTGCTGCAGGAGGGATGGCGGCGACCACGAGGACGAAAACGTCTCACACACGCCGACAGGGTCGGCGGATTTTGTCTGAGAGCAAGAGGATTGACTGCTGGCGGAGTAGGCGAAGTGGGCGAAGTGGGCGGAGTGGAAATTGCCCCGCGCGGTCATGCATCCCGCCCCGTGTTTCAAGCTGGGTTGGGCGGAGTAAGTTCCGATCCCATGTTGGTATCACCCAGCTATTGATTTAGAGGGGCCCTGTTTACTCGGCGGGAGCGCAGGAGCCGCGGGCCCATCATAGGAATCGTCCGAGGGATTGGAGACCCCAACATGATGCCGAGCCGCATGAACGTTCATCCCCGTAGTGTAGGCCGTGCAGCATCGTGAACGCCGTCGTTGCTCAGACGTGTATTCGGGGATCGGCCGTGTGTACTCGTCCGAGCCAAGTGGCATTCCCAGCAGCAGGCCGTTCCGGCGCCCTGTGCACCGATTCCCAGGCGGGTCTATGCCCGTGCATCATTTGGGCCTGGCGTCGTCGAGCTCGCGGCGGCCCCCCCTAGCGGACACAGCTCAGGCCAATCGGGGCATCCCTTGGCACATCCCATGGCGCCGTTGCCGCGTCCCCTGGCTCCCACGGCACGTCCCCTGGCACACTTTTCTGGCGCGTCCCCTGCCGCGTCCCGTGGCAAGTGAAATTGGCACGTGCCCCAGGCAGCTCCTTTGGCGCGTCCCCTCTGTGGTACTTTCGAGGGGTGGAGGCAGGGCTTGCCGATGAGAGCATCTGGATGCCGCGCGGCGTGAGGCGAGGAGGAGGAGGAGGAGGAGGAGGAGGAGGAGGAGGAGGAGGACGAGGACGAGGACGAGGACGAGGAGGAGGAGGAGGAGGAGGAGGAGGACGAGGAGGAGGAGGAGGATAATGGCGAAGACGACGCCGACGGCGACCGTCAGGAGGCAGCGCGCATGCTCGGCAGAGCTGTATCGCTTCCCAGGTTCGCGGCCCGCTCTCGTTTTGAATGCTTCGACCGCCCTTGGGGGGGTCGTCAGAAGCCGACGACTGCCAAGCAGTGCCTTCCATGTCGCGAGGGCTTGGCGACCTGAGAGGGTGTCTGGGCATTTCTCGAGTAGGGAATCGTCGACATGACTAATTTTCCCCCGAATTTTGCTTCCTCGCCGAAGCTACGAACAAAAACAACGTCGCATTTCTCATGGCGTCGACGAAGGAAAAGAATTCTGGGGTTCATCACTTTTGAAGTCGATCCCCTACCCGAATCGCGGGAACGGTTGCCCAAGGTCTGCCCCCGGTCCCCGCGCATGCGGGGTGTGCGTCCTGGGTGGCCGGGATCTCGAGGGATGGGGGGGAGGGGAAATCGGGCCGTGGCCACGAGGGGCGCCACAGGAGGCTCAGAGTCAAGCGAGGGAAGATGAAGAGGACGTGGAGGAGGAGGAGGAGGAGGAGGAGGAGGAGGAGGAGGAGGAGGAGGAGGAGGAGGAGGGGTCCTGGACGTTTACTGAGCAGCTGGACACCTCCCCCTGAGGCGCGCTCACTGAAAGGGCTTCGCATGCACGGAGTGCTCATCATTGTGCGGGTGCTCCCTCCGCCCTCTCCTTGCGTCGACATCGCGGGACGCCCAGAGAGACGCCCCGAAGTCATCGACTAAGGGCGTCGAGACGCCCGAAGACATCGAGGCACCCGAAGACACGCTTTCTTTATGCCTCTGCCCCAGTTCCTCTCCCCCAGCATATCCGAAGAGGCGGCAGCTCTCCTGCTGCTCGAGCATCGTGGTCGGGAGCAGCTCACGCACTGGTCGATCGCGTCCAAGCCAAGCTCTTGCCCCATGTGAGACGCCCGAGGACATCGACCTTCGCAGGGACAAACTCGATCCGATCGAGCCGATTCGATATCGATCCCCGCCAGCCCGAGATCCGATTCGACTTCGATTTCTGGGCGATCCGTTGCGGCTCGAAGCGCTTGCACGGTGTTCTACTCTGTAATTCCTGGCGCAGCCGATCCGACTCTCGATCCCGGTTCTGTACCGATATGCAGCCCGAGCCGGGGCACGCTTCGATTCGAGCCCATTTGCCGCTTCGATGTTGACCGATCCTGCCCCCCTCCCTCCTCCTCCTCCCCCTCCTCCTCCCTCCTCCCTCCTCCTCCTCCTCCTCCTCCTCCTCCTCCTCCTCCCCCTCTCTTCTCACATCCTCCTCAACATCCTCCTCAACATCCTCCTCCCTCCGCCCTCCGCCTCCTCCTTCCTCTCCTCCTCCTCCTCCTCCTCCTCCTCCTCCCCCTCCTCCTCCTCAACTCCTCCTCAACATCCTCATCCTCCGCCCCTCCGCCTCCTCCTCCTCCTCTCTCCTCCGCTCTCCTCCCCTCCTCTCCCTCCTCCTCCTCCTTCCTCCTCCTCCTCCTCCTCCTCTCCTCCTCCTCCTCCTCCCTCCTCCTCCTCCCCTCCCCGTTCTCCTCCCCCTCCTCCTCCTCGAGCAGCCCGCCCCTGCCGCGCCGCGCTCCGCCGCCGCCACGCCGGCCCGCTCCCGCCGCAGAGCCCGTGCGACGCCAGGGCCCACTCGTCGACCGCCTGCGCCGCATCAACCCGCGCATGTTCGGGGCGCTGAGCAGCATCGTCAGCCAGGCTCCGCCACCTCCTCCCCAGACCACACCCTCCTCCTCCTCCTCCTCCTCCTCCTCCTCCTCCTCCTCCTCCTCCTTCTCCTCCTCCTCCTTCCTCTCCTCCTCCTCCTCCTCCTCCGCCCTCCTCCTCCTCCTCCTCCTTCTCCTCGTCCTCCTCCTCCTCCTCCTCCTCCTCCTCCCTCCTCCTCCTCCTCCTCCGCTCCTCCTCCCTCCTCTCTCCTCCTACTCCTCCTCCTCCTCTCCTCCTCCTCCTCTGCTCCCTCCGCCCTCCCTCCTCCCTCCTCACTCCTCCCTCCTCCCTCCTCCCTCCCCCCCCCTCCTTCCCTCTCTCCTCCCTCCTGAGCCGCCGCGTGGGCTCGAGGTTCTGGGCGCGGATGCCAGTTATCCGCCAACCTTTCGGGGCAGCTGCCATGCGCGTCGGCCCGCGCCCGTGAGGCGAGCGGGTCCGGCCTCGACACGAGATGTTTCCTGGGGCGGCCGCACGGCCGGCCCAGAGGCCCCTGGCGGCGGCTTTCTGCCGCCTGGGCTGGGCCGCGCGGCGCCGCCGGCCAATCCGAGGCGCGGACGTCGCCATCCTTGCGCGCAGGGTCGCGCAGGTGCTGGACGAGAGGATCGTCGTGAAGAAGTCCGTGGAGGACCTAGGCAACGCCGACCTGAAGGGAATGACGATGCTGATCCGATGCGACCTCGACGTGCCCCTGTAATTATGTTGACCAGGAGATCACGGACGAGAAGCACATCACGGCCTCGATCCCAACCGACAGCAAGTGCGCCCCGGAGTGCAAGGCCCACGACGAGGTGAGGAGGGAGACCAAGTTGGACCCCGAGCTGGCAGAGTGCCTGGCCAGCCTGACGGGCCTGTTCGTGAACGACACGTTCGGCACCACGCACCGGGCCCACTCCTCCACCGAGGACGTGACCGAGCTCCTGGGGACGAGCGTCACAGGCCTCCCTCTTAAGGAGGAGCTGGACGACCTGAAGGGCGCCGTGGTCACCTTGAATGCGGACCGGGAGATCACGGACGAGAAGCGCATCACGGCCTCGATCCTGACGACCAAGGCCGCCGAGGTGCTGGAGTTTTCCCAACTGGGCCAACCCAAGGACGGGCCTGAGGACAAGCTCTCGCTGAAACCAGCGGCGAAGAAGCTGGGATAGCTGCTGCAGAAGGACGCAAAGAGCGCCGTGGACTGCAAGGCCCACGGCAAGGTGAAGGGAAAGACCAATATCGTCCTCGAGCTGGCAGACAGACTGGCCAGCATGACGGACCCGTTCGCGAACGGCACGTTCGGCACCGCGCACCGAACCAGCCTGAAGTACCTGAAGGGACTACCTCAGGAGAAGCTGGACTACCTGAAGGGCGCAGTGGACAGCCTGGTGAAGCCGAGCAGGTTGGAGGAGGACTGCGTCTCCCAGGATGACGCGCTACTGGACGCCGTAGTGTCGCCCCTCAGTTGTGTCGACTCGGTGTGTAGGGAGAGGCGCGCGCGCCGGCCGCCCACCTCACACGATTTCGTACTGTGCCGCGCCTATACCAGACTGGCGCACGGTGTCTGGGCCCGTATTAGGCCAGACCGCCCATGACACTCTCACTTTCCTGTGCCGTGCTGCACCCTCTGCGAGGAGGCTGTTAGGCCTCGGAAGAGGCGTTTGGGCCCGAAGGAGGCGAGACCGCTCGTGTGATTCGTTTCTGCCCTCTGCGAGGAGGCTGCGCAGCCTCGGAGGGCCCTCTCCCAGTGGGCCCCTTCATAAGTTGAGGGGTCCCCCCCTGGGCGAGAGACTTCTGTGGGCCCCTTCCAGAAGGGAGGAGGCCCGCGACCGCCGTGCAGGCAAAGCACGTCGGAAGGACCAACGGCATGCGTAACTGCGCTCAAGCCCGTGCCCACCACCTCCCTCATTCCTCCCTCCTCCCTCCTCCTCCTCCTCTTCCTCCTCCTCCTCCTCATCATCAACCTCCTCCTGCTCCTGCTCTTGCTGTTGCTCCTGCGCCTGCTCCTTCTTCTCCTCCTCCTCCTCCTCCTCCTCCTCCTCCTCCTCCTCCTCCTCCTCCTCCTCTTCCTCCTCCTCCTCGTAATAGTCGCAGTCGTAGTCGTAGCTGTCGTGGTCGTTGTTGCTCGGCGGGTGCCGCGGAAACAGATCAACATTTACCCCCTATTGGTAGGACCCGAGTCCTTCAAGGAGACCGCCGGAAAAATAGCTATATACCCCTATCCCCTATTTGGGGGGGTCTCAAGACCTTGCACGGTTAGCCCAGGCGCGGGCGTGACACTCTTAGGGGATCGGGCCCGAAGCGGTGCTGCTCTTCGCCGAGCCCCGAGACATGCAGCGCCCGCCCCTGGGCCAGGCGGTGAAGGCGAGGATCGCCGGGCAGAGGCGCCGTAGCGCCTCGGCGGGCGGGCGAGCCCTGGGCCGCCGAGAGAGGCGCCCGGGCGCCGCGCGCCCGGGAGAGGCCGGGGCCTCATCCCGAGTAGGGAGGGGCGCGCCGCATCGGCGATGCGTTGGCGGGGCGGCTCCACGCCGATGTTTTCCTCCTCCTCCTCCTCCTCCGCCTCCTCCTTTTCCTTCCTCCTCCTCCTCCTCCTCCTCCTCCTCCTCCTCCTCCTCGTCCTCCTCGTCCTCCTCCTCCTCCTCCTTCTCCCCTCTCTCATCATCATCATCCTTCACACTTCCCCTTCCTCCTCCAACCTCCTCCCTCCTCTCCCTCCTCCTCCTCCTCCCTCCTCCTTCTGCTCCTCCTCCCCTCCTCCTCCTCCTCCTCCTCCTCCTCCTCCTCCTCCTCCCCCTCCTCTTCCTCCTCCTCCTCCTCCCCTCCCCCCCTCCTCCTCTCCTCATCCTCCTTTTCCTCCTACTTTCCTCCTCCTCTCCTCCTCCGCCTCCTCCTCCTCCTCCTTCTCATCCTCTCCTCCAACCTCCTCCTGCTCCTCCTCCTCCTCCTCCTCCTCCTCCTCCTCCTCCTCCTTCTCCTCCTCCTCCTCCCCCACCTCCTCCTTCCTCTCCTACCTATGGTAGAAGGGTTGAACATGAGACCATCAATGCATCGCCGACGTCGCCACGGCGCTGCCGATGCACACCGCAGCTGCATCAACGATGCGGCGCGAGACTCCGGGCTCGCCCGGGAGGCCTCCAGAGCTCGGCCGCGCGCAGGGGGGGGGAGTGGGGAAGACGTCTTAGAAGCACCCCTGCTTCCTGGGAGGCGCGGGCCTTGTCTGCAGCTGTAGGGCCAGCGCCTTCGAAGAAGCGGCCGCCACCGAAGAAGCCTTCCCCCCCTCGTGCCCCCTTGTGCGCGCCGCCAGGGAGGAAGAGGCACCGATGCCGCCACCTGTTCCGTCGGCTTCGCCTTTTGAGGGCCGCTTGGGAAGCCCTCGCTGCGATGGCCGGACTCGCTGCAGGGTTCTAGACGCTTCGCGTGACCCCGAGGAGGGGAGCGCGCCGCCAAAGCGGTGCGGCCGCCTCGCAGGCGCTATCCTGTCCCCTCCTCGCTCCCGGGGCGGGCAGGGCTCGGGGGGGGAGGCGCTGACCTGCAGCGCCAGCAGGCCTGCCGCGACCGCGTCGAGCACCCGCCTCCGCCTCCTCCTCGTCTCTCCTCCAACCTTCTCTCCCTCTCCCTCTGCTGCTGCTGCTCCTCCTCCTCCTCCTCCTCCTACTCCTACTCCTCCATTCCTTGTCCTTAGAAGTAGCTCCTCCCTGTCGCACCCCGAGGCCAGTCGGAAGGGCGGGCTGGGCGTTTCGCCTGAGGATTTCCTACCGCTGATGAGCCTGAGGCTTGAAAGCAGACAACAGCTTCACAGATGGAGGGCGGGTCGCTTCCAAAGTGTGGCTCCCGGCTTATCGCCCCGCACATTCGTCTCACAAGCTTGCAGGAGCTGCACAGATTGACTACGGGTTATTTCCAACATGTGGTTCTGCTTGAGCGCCGCGCAGATTCGTATCACAAATTTCCAAGAGTTCCACGGATTGAGGACAAGTCGTTTTCAACATGTGGGTCTCGCCTAAGCGCCGCGCTCATTCGTTTCAAACGTTTGCCAGAGTTTCACGGATTGAGGGTGGATAGTTCTCAAATTGTTGTATTCGTTTTCGCGCCGCGCGCATTCGTTTCAAACAGTTGCCGAGCTTCACGGGTTGAGGGCGTTTTTTTTTCAACATGTGGTTCTCGATCTGGCACCGCGCACATTCGCTTCAGCAAATTACAAGAGTGTGTTTGGTTCTCATGGTTCTAACGTCCCAGAAGCTGCGTTCTGGAATGATTCAAGATTGTCAGGGTGCAACAATTACCTTGGTTCGCAGTGTTGAAGTCCCAGGACTGGTGTTCTGGCACGGTTCGAGATCGTCATGACGCAGCAGTCAAGTTGACTTGTGGCTTCGAAGTCCTGAGAGTTGAAAATTGTGAGACGGAGCGCTTCAGCATTTTCGCGCGGATGTCCCCCAGCGGTGCACTTCCCCCAGTGGAAATGATCCCTTGGATGGGGCTTGTGGCGAGGGAGCTTGGAGGGCGGGTGTATTCCAACATCGTCGGTGAGTCTTGGATTTGCACAGCTCCCCCTCCTCCTGGTCCTCCTCGGACTCGGACCGTTGCTGGGGGGGGGCTAGGACAGGGATGCATCCTTCCAGAGCGTCCCGAAGCGCTCCCAGAGGGCGCCGGAACGCTCTATAGGGAGGCCGCGGCACCCGTGTGCGGTCGAGCGCAGCCGTCACCCCCCAAGGGTTCAGTCGGCCCTGTCCTCCTACAGGGAGATTTTCGACGGATATTTTTTTTTTTTTTTTTTTAAAAAAAAAAAAAACAATGCAAACATATATTCAAAATGGTCAATAAATATTCAAAAAATGGTCTCCAGACTATTTTTTGACTATTTTTGAATATTCCTCCTGTAGAGGGAGAGGCTCGACTTAACCCAAGGGGGGCGGTCGCTCCCGGGGGGGGTGGGAGCAACCCGAGGCCCGCGCGTAGAGGAAAGGGGCCACGGAAGGCAAGGAGGAACCCCCGGTGGGCGAAGTGAGTGTGTCCCCCGGCGCCTTTGGGGGTGTCCTCCTCCTCCTCCTCCTCCTCCTCCTCCTCCTCCTCATATATCCTCCTCCTCCTCCTCCTCCTCCTCCTCCTCCTCCTCCCCCTCCTCCTCCTCCTCCTCCTCCTCCTCATATTACTTCTCTTTCAGGTTTACCTGTGTGGCTAATTTGGCTCGAAGGCACCGCAGCATGTTCTCAACCAGCAGCGTGCTAAGCAGAATGCCGAAGCGTCGCCATCCCCAACTGCTGGTTTAGTGGACCACCGCGGCTCGTCCAGGACGGGGGAAAGGGTGGCAGCGGAGGCAAAGGGGGCAAGGCAGCTGTCGCGGCAGCCTTGTCCAATGAAGATCTCATCAAGCTGCTCAAAGAGAAAGGTCTCAAGGAAGGTTCTTAGCTGGAGACGCAGTTGCAGGACATGTTCAAGGACAAGGACAAGAAAAGTGATGAACCGCCTCCGCCTTCAGACCTCAGTGCCAAGAGCTTGCAGGATCTTCTCCAGAGGCGCACCCACAAGAAGAAGCAGATTGAGAAGTCCGACGAGAGGGTCAAGGAGGCGCGAGAGGCGCTGCAGGAGGCGCAGCGCCTCTTCGATGCGGAACTCGCGCAGCCCAAGGCCCATCAGGACATCCTCGGCCAAATTGATTTTTACATCGACGAAGCCCAGTCCAAATCGGTCCTCCCAGAGCCGCCCACTGGACCAGAAGAAGCCAATCCAGCCCACGAGCTTGCGATGCTCGGGTTCATGGACAAGGCGGTGCGGAAGTACGTGGGTCGCTTCGGGCTGGATGCCGCAGGGTTGCTCCAGGCGGCATCTGTCAAGAAGGAGGGGCTCCAGAAGCAGTTGCCGAAACCGCCCGCTGCCAGCTCTGCTTCCCCGCGTGCTTGTCCAGGTTTTGCTGCGTCTGCAGCTCCTCCAAGCGGTGCTGCTGCCATTGCAGGGCCAATGGACTTCGACCGCGCGGACAGCGAGCTCCGGGACAAGCTCGAGGCTGCAGGAGTGGCTGCAGCAGATGACCCCGAGCAGCTCAAACGCTTCCTGACCGACATTGCAGCCCATGGCAAGCGACAGAAACGAGGGTGGCAGACTGCCGTCAGACCTGCTCGTATGGACGCTCAACCCAGGGGCCTGTGCCGCGGCTGAGGCCATGCCGGAGTGGGCCAAACGTGATCTCCAAGGAGAAGGCCACAACCAGAGCATCGTATCAAGAATGCTCTTCCGCGGGCAAGAGCCCGCAAGTAATGTACCCAGCGAGGTTTCAAGGTCTCCATGCCCCTCGCGGACAGCGCAGGCGCGGGGCTGACAGAGTCGAGCGCAGGCTGTGCAGTGCTCAGCAGGTTCCCAGCGGATCCTCTGCATTTGGCTCAAGGAGCCTTGTCGGATTCCAGAGTTTTGGCCATGTCAGTCAACATCGGCCTCTCCATTCTTGTTGTTGTGGCCTGTGTACTTGCACACCAGCATCTGCTCGCTGGAGCCAACAGTGACCTACTTGCCTGGGCTCTCTGCCTTTCCCGTGGATCATCGGAGCTGGTTGGGGCCTAGTCCCAGAGGACGTGCAGAAGTGGCCGGCCAAGGCCAAGGCTGGTGCGGTCTACTCAGGCGAACCCACCTTCGGAGCGAGTGAATTGGAGAGGTGGGACCTCAGCTCTGAGCAAAGGCTCAGCAGCGGCAGGGTTCTTGGCGCAGATACCAACAGCGGTGCTGCGCGAAGTGTCACGGGGCAAAACAAACGGATGGCCGAAGCAGCCTCGGTATCATCGCGTGTTTTTGCCCTGGGGAAAGCGGGGGCAAGCGTCGGCACGATCATGGGGTGTTCTCCTGCGGTGACGGCGGTGTGGGGGGCGGCGGTCACGGGCATAGCTGACGTGGAGCTTGCTGCTCTCAGGCTAGCCGCTCTCTGAGGGGAAGGACGGTTTCCTCCAGGTATCTCGGTTGCTCTCAGGGTGCGCGTCGCCCCCAGAAGGCGATCCTTGGGTTGTTGCGGTCTGCGATGTGATCAAGCATTGGGCATTGAGTGTGCAGTCTGTCTTGCCAGGGCTTGGTCCACTCCAGGCTTGCCTGCAGGAAGCGCACTGTCTGCCGGCAAGCGAGAGGCCTTGGTCACAAGTTGTCGGCTCGTCTCAGGCTGCAGTTCTGTCTCCCGCCAGGATAGGTTGCACCTTGCCCTCTGCCGATGTGCTCTGGCGCCCCAGGCTAGGGGAATTCAATCTTGCTGACTGCCCCCCTGCATGCTTTGTTGATCTTGTCGGGCCTCTGGCGCTCCAGGCTTCTGACATCGTGGCGTTGGAGAGACTCCAAGCCCCTTGGGTCCCCCCCCTCAACTGCCCCCCCCTCCCTCGCCTCATCAATAGGGGCTTTGATGACAGCTGGTCGGCACGATGCTGCCATTCGGAGCCTGGTCGGTGGATCCCATTGGCCTCGAGCTCGCTTGCACTCTATGGGGCATGGCTCAGTCAGATGCTGGCGCTCATTGTGGAACGAGAGGCACCGTGTGGCACCGCTTTTACGATTGCCCCAGGTGTCTCCAGGTCAGGGGAGAGGGGTGCCTTCAGCATGTCACGCAGGCCGTTCAGTATGTGAAGCATATCGGGCAGAAAGCTGGTGAGCTCGTGGCCAGATGCCTCTTCCCCCCCCGTCTCTCTGCTTCCCTTGCAAAGAGGTTCCTCAGGAGAGGCAGCTCAGGTTTGTCGGTGTTTTCCCTGGGTGGAAGTTTCCGAGCGTTGTCTTCGTAGACGGTTCGGCGTTCCATTCCCTTCCCATTTATAGGGCTTCAGTCGCGCAGGGTGGCCGGCCGTTCAGGCGGCTCGGGGCGGGGGGGGCTGGGGGTTCAGGATGCTCTCTCAATTCAGTGAATGGTCTACGGACCACCCGCTGGTTGTCCACACGGATTGTTCTGGCACGCCAGGTTGTGCGATAGATTCCAGCATTGCCCTATCAGCCTCTAACCCTCGTCGTCACATGTGGGGGGATTGGTGGAATGGCATCGGTAGAATGCCCGTTGTTTGTAAAGTTGAAGCTCACAGGGCCCGAGGTGCCGCCACCTCGGGCCATGACGAATGGCTGATTAAAGGTAACGCTATTGCTGAGAAGTGGGCCAAGAGAGGAGCCCGCCTCTGGAACGCTTCTCAGGATCACCTGGATTTTGTCTCGGGGTGCGAACGACTTGCCCCGGGCATTGTCAAGTAGCAGAGCTGGTGCCGAACAGTTTTTGGAGAGTTGGAGCAGCCAGACTCGCAGGATCTTGCAGGTACTGCGGACATTGTCTTGGATGCTGATCTACCCCTGGTCTAATCCAGGCCTGTTCAGATGAAGGTGTGGTGCCCTTCGGGGATTGGGCAGTGGCTGCGGGAGCTGAGCCTCCTCGCCCCGCTCCTGGCCCCCCCCCCCATCCGCCCACTGTGACTGGGTCTGCTGATCCAGGGGAAGTAGATGTTTCCTTTGTCTCAGTCTCTGGTGTTACCTGGGTGGACAGGGGCCACTCACTAGTGCAAACATTTGTCACCGACCAGATCACGGACTTAAATGATACGTTGTCTTGCTAAGTTTGTGGAGCCTCTGCGCACACGTCGGCGCGAGGTCTCAGAGAGGAGCGCAAGGGTTCCAAGCATCCTGGCCTCAAGACCAAGCGGTCGAAGTTGAAGCGGGCGTTGTTCCCAGGGCGCGCTCATGGCAAAGCCAGGGTGGGCCCTGCCTTTGGTCCGACCCTTGCGATGAAAGCTGTTTGGGGTCCTCTGCTTGGCGCTGGTGGGGGCGTTGCTGCTGCTGTTGCTGCAGGGCGTGCAGGGAGCCCTGACAGCGAGTCTGTAGAGGGCCAAGGATCGGCTGGCAGCCACGAGAGCCTTGATTCCAGAGGATCTGGTGCGGGGGGGAGTTCTCGCCTCCAGTGCGGTCGGAGCCTTCAGGCTGTCTCAGTCGCCAACTTGCATGGTTTCGCCTCGCCTGATGATCTTGTGCAGTGGGAGAGGTCTCGCCAGAGGTCTCAGACGGAGGCACCCGAGCATATCGATAGCGATTAAGCTCTAATTGCGCCGTTTGGCGAGGGGCACTATGACGTGCCCGTGTTGTCAGTACCCTCAGTACCCTCCTCTTCGTATATCCCCCTCCTCCTCGTCCTCCTCCTCCTCCTCCTCCTCCAACCTCCTCTTCTTCCTCCAACCTCCTCCTCCTCCTCCTCCTCCTCCGCTATCCTCGCCCTGGCCTCGTCATCGGCTTGGGCCTCGCCCCCCTCGGCCGCCCCCCCCCCCGGCCCGCTCGTGGACGCCCGCTCGGGTCGCGCAGGCGCTGGGCAGGCCCGCCGCGAGGGGCCCAGGCCCCGCCGCCGGCCTGCAGGCCCGGGCCTCCCAGGCGCGGCCCCAAGTCGGGCCTGTCCCTCTGCAGGAGGAGTGACACCCGAGAGGGCCCAATCGGTGGATTTAGAAACTGACACCATGGATCTGGAGATCGATTGTGAGATCGAGAATGAGATCGACAGTGGAATCGACGGCGAGGACGATTGTGAGGTCCACCGTGAGACCGAGAGTGGCATCGATTCCATGAGATCGATCGTCAGATCGATCGCGAGATCGCTCATGCGATGTCTAGTGAGATCGTTTGTGAGATCGATAGTGAGATCGATGGTGAGATCAATAGAGAAGGGGGTAATGAGATCGATGGTGAGACCGATCGGTAAGAAGATCGACCAGGAACCCGGGAACCCGGCAACCTCGCCGCCTTCCGAAATCGGCCTGGAACCCGGAACCGGGAACCCGGTAACCGGGAACCCGGTAACCGGGAACCCGGTAACCGAGAACCTGGGAACCCAGTGTGCGACCAAAATCGGCGGGAAATTTCCGCCAAATTCTTCAATTTCCGCGAGGACCCCTTCAGTGCAAGCACTGATTTGGGAATATTCAAAAGTAGTCAAACAAATAGCCAAAAGATAAACAGGGGACGATTTTCTCTATTTCTGACTGTTGTTTGCATCTGGTTTGACTATCTATTTTTTTCGCACCAAAATCCCTGTGTAGGAGGGCACGTCCGTCCCAAGTGTAGCCGGAGGGAGCAGCTGTGGTTGGAGGATCGCGTCGCATCGTCAAAGCATCGGCGATGCGTCGGGGAAGCGCGAGAGGCTCGAGCTCGCCAGAGGTCGGGCCCGCCGGCGCTCTTCGGCGGGCCCGTCCTGGGCTTCGACGGCTCAGTGGTCGCTAGATGTCTGCAACGGGAGCTCGCGTCGAAGTTCAGGTCGGGTCTTGTCATCTTCCCGACGGCCCCGTCAGGCCAAGCCGAATCCTCCGAGCCCGAGTCTTACGTCTTCCCGATTGCAGCGTGATCTGGAGCCCGCTCTTCTCCACCCGGCCGTCGCCGATGCGTCGGCGATGCGGGGCGCGATCCTCCAGCCCCGGGGCGGGTTGGGCGCGTGTCCACTCAGGAGGCGCTCGCCGCGCCCGCGCGGAGCGGCACTCGGCGCTCGGGGTCCCCGCGAGAGCTTCTCCGAAGCCTCGGGGGCCTCGGGGCCCTCGGACGGAGGCCCGCGCCCTCGCAGCCCCCCCCCCCGCCCGCCGCAGGAGGCCCCCTGTCGACTACACGTAAGAGTGACCCTTCGCCGGAGTGACCTTTGGTGCGGGCTCATCGGGCTCCCCCCGATCGCCGAGCGCGATGCGATAGAAGCGGCCCGCGCCCTCGGGTTTGGCTCCCTCGCGCCCCCAAAAGCTGCGCACCCGAGGTCACTCTTACCCAGGGCCACTCTTACGTCTAGCCGACCCTGGTGCGCGACGCGCCTGGGACCCCCCCCAGCCGCACGCGGAGCGCCACTCGGCGCTCGCCCGCCCCCGCGGCGGGGCGCCGTGAGCGAGGGCCTCGGCGGCGCGCCGGGTCGGAGACCGTGGACATGCCCACGGGGCGCTCCAAGGAAGGGCCCCCACTGTCGAGGGTCGAGGGAGCTGTCCTCCTCCTGCCTCCTCCTCCTCCTCCTCCTCCTCCTCCTCCACCTCCTTCCTCCTCCCTCCTCCCTCCTCCCTCCTCACATTTCTTCCTCGGCGGACGGCGGCGGAAGGGCGGCGGAAGGCCAGCGGAGATGCAACGAGGCCGCCTCCGGCAGAGGCTGGCGGAAGGCGGCGGAAGGGCGGCGATTAGCGGCGGACGTAAAAGATGTGCTCCCACGAGATATAGCGCGTCTGGGTATTTCCGAAGTCGCCCACATGACTCCAGTGGCGCGCCGTTTTTCGATCCCAGGACTTGAGGGTCGGGAGCAACTCGAAGAAGACCAACATGCATGAAGATACTGTTGGCGCTGCGCGCGGATTTCTCGGATCGGCGCTGGGCCCCGCGCTGCCCCTGGCGCGCTCCGCGCGTCAGGGAGGGGGGTCCAGTGCAGATCGAAGAAATCCGCGCGAAGTGCCGAACGTGCATGCTTATGTCGTCTTCTCTTTTTCTAACAGCGTCGGGGTGGTATGGTGCGTACTTTTGTTTCCGCTTCCAGGGGAGACGACGAAACACGTATACGCCAGGATCCCATATACACCAGGATCCGCTGTCTGGGGTAATTTTCAGTACAGGGCGGGAAGAGCGTCGGTGTGTAGTGTTCGGTTCCCTATCAGGGGCCACTTCTCGCCACGAGGGCCACCCCTGCGCGCAGCCGGTGCCGATCTGGGATGGCTCCGTCGATCGGGCCGGGGGCAGGAGGCGGCGCACTCCTGCCTCCCGGGCGCCCTGGCTCGGGGGCCCTCTTGAGGCGCTGCAGGCGGCAGCGGGCGGACGCGAGCGTGGAGAGACGAAGGGCCAGGAGACGCCGGGCTGGAAGAAAGGGAAAGGCGAGGCTCCGCTCAAGTCGGGCATGTCCCTCTGCAGGAGGGATATTCAAAAATAGGCAAAAACAAATAGTATGGGGGCCTCTTTTTTCACTACTTCTGACCATTTGGGAGTATTTTCTGATTTTCTGTTCGTCCAGAATCCCGTATAGGAGGATCCTCGCCCGACCCAAGGCTACGCTGAACGGTGGAGGTTGGGCTGGGCAGCTGGCTCCGAGGCCTCCTCCAGGGCCGCTCCCCGCGCCGCCCGCGGAGCTCGGGGGGGCCCCCAGACGGGGTGGTGACCACGCCGCGTGGCGAGTCGGTGGGGACCGCGGGGTCGCCGCACGGTGCAGGGACCCGGGCCGTTCCCCGAGGAGGAGGAGGAGGGGGAGGAGGAGGAGGAGAAGGAAGAGGAAAAGGCGGATAAGGAGGAGGAGGAGGAGGAGGAGGAGGAGGAGGACGGAGTAGGAGGAGGAGGGAGGAGGAGGAGGAGGAGGAGGGAGGAGCGAGGAGGAGGAGGGAGGAGAAGAGAGGAGGAGGAGGAGGAGGAGGAGGGGAGGAGGAGGAGGAGAGGAGGAGGAGGAGGAGGCGGGGGAAGGAGGAGGTGGAGGAGGAAGGAGGAGGAGGAGGAGGAGGAGGAGGAGGAGGAGAGGATGAGGAGGAGGAGGGAGGAGGCGAGGAGGAGGGATGGAGAGGAGGAGGAGGAGGAGGAGGAGGAGGCAGGAGGAGGAGGAGTCCCCTGAGAAAGGAGGAGGAGTCCCCTGGAGGAGGTGAAAACAGGACGGAGGAGGAGGAGGATGAGAGGAGGCGGAGGAGAGGAGGAGGAGAGGAGGAGGAGGAGGAGGAGGAGGAGGGTCGTTCGCCAGGAGGCCTCGGCGACGTGGGGCCTCCGCGGAGCCCCGAAGCCGTGCGCCGCCGGGCCGTGCGGTGAGGTCTTTGGGGGAGGGGGGGGGCTCGAGGTCGCCGCGCGTTCTGTCGCCGCACCGCCGCGGGGCTCCGCAGAGGAGCGGCCCCCCGCGGGGCTCGCTCGCCGAGGGCGGGCCCTCGGCTCGCCTCGGCGCGCGGCCCGCCCCCCGCGAGGTCAGCCCCGCCGCCGCGAGGGCCTCGGAGGCCCCGGCCGCCGAGGCGCCGCGGCTGCGCGGGAGGTCGGGAAGCTCCGGGCAGGGAGGGGCGCAGCCGCTCCTCCTCCTCCTCCTCCTCCTCCTCCTCCTCCTCCTCCCTCCTCTCCCCTCCTCCTTCCTCCTCCTCCTCTCCTGCCTCCGGCCTCCTGCCTCCTGCCTCCGTCCTCCTCCTCCTCCTCCTCCTCCTCCTGCCTCCCTCCTCCTCCTCCTCCTCCTCCTCCTCCTCTCCGTCCTCTCCTCCTCCTCCTGCCATCCTCCTCCCCTCCTCATCCTCCGCCCTCCTCCTCCTCCTGCCTCCCTCCTCCCCTCCTCCTCCTCCTCCTCCGCCTCCCTCCTCCTCCTCCGCCTCCTCCTCCGCCTCCTCCTCTCCTCCTCCTCCCTCCTCCCGACTCTCCTCCTGCCTCCTCATCCGCCTCCTCCTCCTCATCCTGCCTTCTCCTCCTGGACTCCTCCTCCTCCCTGCTTCTGCGGCTCCTCCTGCTCCTCCCGCCCTCCCCTCCCTCCCTCCCTCCTCCTCCTCCTCCTCCTCTCCTCCCTCCTCACTTGCCCCTCCTCCTCTCCGCCTCCTCCTCCTCCTCCTCCTCTCCTCCTCCCCGCCTCCTCCTCCCTCCTCCTCCTCCCTGCCTGCCTCCTCCTCCTCCTCCTGGGACCTGTGTCTTTCTGTGGCAGGTCCTTCTGTGGCAGGCCCCGGGGGCCCGGCGGGGGCCCCGCCCCCCCTGAGGCCGAAGGCTGCCAAACGCCTGCCGTGGTGGTCCTTGCCCATGGCCCGACGAGCCTCTGCCCCAGTCCTCCTCCTCCTCCGCCTCCTCCTCCTCTCTCCCTCCTCCTCCTCCGCCTTCGCCTCCTCCTCCCTCGCCTCCTCCTCCTCCTGCTCCTCCTCCTCCTCCTCCTCCTCCTCCGCCGGCCTCTTCCTCCCTCCTCTCCCCTCCTCCTCCTCCTCCTTCCCCTCCTCCACCTGCTCTCTCCCCTCCTGCCTCCTCCGCCGCCTCCTCCTCTCCTCCTCCTCCCTCCTGCCTCCTCCTCCTCCTCCTCTTCTTCATCCTCCTCCTCGCAGCGCGGCTGGGAAGCTCGTTGAAGCTGTTGGAGTCGAAACTGTGTCAGGCAGTTTGCGGGCCGAATTGCTGTAACCGACGTTGTCGCATTATCCGCAACTCCTCAACTCCTCCTCCTCCTCCTCCTCCTCCTCCTCCTCCTCCTCCTCCTCCTCCTCCTCCTCCTCCTCCTGGGTTTCTTGGGTTTCGATGGGTTTTGCGATGGAGAGCGTGACGTTCCTACACCCAAGATCAATGGACGTCCTGGGGTCCCATGGTTGGGTTTCTTGTAGAAGGTCTCCTGTGGACTGGCCTCCACTGTACCCCTGCCGCTGCCCGTCCCTCGTTCGTCCCCGGCGCGGGCCTGCTCGGAGGCCCTCGTCGCCACGGCTGGATTTGCTTCGAAATTCTGAGCAGAGCGCACCCATGGTCGGGGACTTTTGGCGTGCCGTGTCGCTCCGCCGGTTCTGGCCCACCCCGCTGCGGTTGCCAGGAGATGTTTGCCAGACCGCACCCACGGAGGGGTTCGGGGACAACGGTGTCGGTAATTACTAGTTGGTTTCCCCACGGCTGGGATTTCTTTGGCGTGGCGTGCCGCTCCGCCGCTTGGGGCCCACCCCGCTGCGGCTGCCTCGAAATGTTTGCCAGAACGCACCCATGGATGGGTCTGGGGATCACGGAATCGGTAATTACTTGGTGGTTTCCCCACCGTCGAGAATTTTTGGCGTAGCGTATTGTTCCGCCGGTGCTGGTCCACCATGCTGTTTGCGCGACACACTATCCACTTCCGCGCTCCCAGGCGTCAACGTCCCGAGCCCTTTGAGCCTTCCGCCCCGCGGGGTGGAGCGAAACGCGATCCGCTTGCCAGGCACAGCGTGTCGCTGGGGCCGCCGCCGCGACACGCTAAGCAAAAGGTCCTCATCGTGGGCGTCTCAAATGAAGGAGTCCGAGCAGAGGGGTTTCGGCCCCGCCGCCGGGCGCATCCTGGACACATGGGCGCCCTGGGCGCCTTGAAAAACCGCTACATGATCTGATTTGTTACCCCGGCCTTTGCTGCCCCTCCCTCTCGTCCTAAGTAGCCGAGGGGCGAGGGTCGAGGATCGAGGTTTCTGGGCGGGCATGGGATCGAGGACAGAGCATCGAGGCTTCTTATCTGTGCGTGCAAGATGGCAGATGTGCCCTTGGGCCTGAGCCGAGCGTCGAGGGTCGAGGACAGCGCAGCGAGGATGGACAGCGCAGTGAGGATGGAGCCTCGAGTTTCCTCGTCGTCCTCCTCCTCCTCCTCCTCCTCCTCCCCCTCCTCCGCCTCCTCATCCTCCCCCTTCCCCCTCCGTCCGCAGCCATTTCGACTTAAGCTGTTTGGGGCCCACCCGCGCTTGGGCGACTGTAGGGCCTGGCCAAGCAAGCACACCGCCGGCACTTCGTCCCAGCGTCCTGCATTTCCCGCAGTGTCCATACAGCATCCATGCTCACAGCATCCATGGCCTGCGGCCTGGCGCCCAGCGGCGAGGGCGCGGCGGAGCCGGCCCCCCTCGCGGCGCGGTTGCGCAGGACCCTGCTGTGCTCGTTGTTCCTTGGGGGCCAGTGCAAATACGGCCGTGAGTGCGACTTTGCCCACGATGCCTTGGAGCTCGTGCCGGCCCCCGACTTCACCAACATGCACATTCGGAGCCTAAGAGACGGGGGCCAATGCAGACGGGGGTCAGCCAGGGCACCAGATCCTGCAGGATCCTGCGAAGACCCCTTCTGGCTGACCCGGGTTAGCGAGCCGCTCGTGGCCGCGAGGCGGCCGCGCTTATTGGCTGACCTGGGTTTGCGAAGACCTGCGTTGCAGTTGTTGTTTTCCTGCACTGCAGTTTTTCGGTTTCCTGCTGACCCGGGTCTGGATTGACCCGGGTCAGAGGATCTCCGACACATGTGCAAGGCTTTCCAACTTGGACGGTGCAAGAGGAAACGCTGCAGGTTCGCCCACGGCGTGCAGGAGCTCCGGCCAGGGTCGGTTTTCCCGCCGAGCATTTCGCCAGGTCGCACCAGGCTCAGCGCGAGGCCCGCCCCGTGCACGCCCGCGTGCCTGCCACCCGTCAAGGTGGACCTTCCGATGCCTGCCGAGCCTGACATCCTGGGCTTCGGCGCCGCGGAGCCCCTCGCAAGCCCTCTGGGCACGCTGGAGAAGTCGCAGGCGCGTCTTAACCACCTCGGCCCCGCACGCCCGATCAGTTGGGCGCCGCTGTGGGGACCGCCTGGCCGCTGCAACGACGACGACGACGGCTTCGGCGAATACGGCGTGTCGGCGAGGCGCTCACGGCCAGTCCGTGCGCGTCCGTTGTCTCGGCGGGCACCGCCGACGAAGACGGCGGGCTGCTCCAAAGCTCGTTGGACGCCATGATGCTCGACGTCTCGGGGGGGGGGGCCCAGGAGGGCCCCCGACAGAGCATGGCTGCACCAGGCCGCCAGGGACGCACCCAGAAGGGGCCTGGGAGCCAGAGGGGGCCTGGGGGGGACCCTCGATGGCGCACGGGGGGACTGGGTCCCCAGGGACGCCCCTAGATGGCCCAAGACAACCCCAAACCATATGAAAAGGGCCCCAAGAGGCCTCCAAGAGGGCCCCGAGTCGCCGACATATCGCTCTACACTCCCACGATGGCCTCCAGACGGCCCAATAAGCTTCCAACATGGCCCAAGGGCTCTACAAGAGCACTCCCAAAAGAGCCCCAAGCGGCACGGATCATTGATTTTCCTGAGGTTTCTGACTGATTTTCGCGTTTCTGCCTTTTGCGGCTTACGCTATAAGGCGGCCCCAGAAGCCCCAAATATCGCTCCAACACGGCCCCGTAGGCCCCAAGAGGACACCGAGACGGCCCAAGAGGCCCCCCAGACGGCCCCAGAGGCTTCCAAAACAGCCCAAGAGGGCCCCAAGACCGCCTCAAGAGGGACCCCAGAGGGGGAACACGAAACAACATTTCGAGCTCTCCGCCCCCAAGAGGCCCCCAAGTGGCTCCGAAGAGGCCTGCAAGATGCCCCAATAATAAGTTCCCAAGAGGCCCCCATCCCATGAAGGCCCAGGAGGCCCCCAAGAGGCCCCCCAGACGCCCTGAGACACTCCTGCCGATCCTCGATGCCGTCCAATCACCGAGTGGCAGTTGCGTCCCATGTCCTGCTCGCCCACTTCTTTCGCGCGTCGTCGTCGTCGCCGTCGTCGTCGTCGTCGTCGTCGTCGTCGTCGTCGTCGTCGTCGGCGTGATGAGCGTCTGGCGAAGATGTCTTAGCGATAGGGAGTGTTGATGGGGCTGTCCTGGAAGTCTCTTGTGTCGTCTCTGGGGCCTCTTGGGCAGTGTGTCGCCCTGGACGGGGCCTCTGAAACCATCTTCTGGTGGCACCTATCCGTTGCTGCATCCGGCGAAGCCGCCGTCAATTGGTAGATCTGCTTTTGGCGTGCATGGCTCGCACTGGCGGCACAATATTTGAATGTATGTAGGTGCGTGATCTCTTGCAGCACATATGTGTGACAGAGCTTAGCTGTTACAAGAGATCCTGGAGCCGTGTAAGGCGACATCCGTGCCCAAATCTCAATGTTGCCTTTGATTTGTCACTCTTGCCAAGCTCGCGCATTCCTTATGTAACATAACGAACATGAGAACACAAGTTATGTTGTGACCAACTCGCCTTGAGCCTCTCACTGCTTCGTCGTAAAGGGGCCCCACGGGACGCCCAAGATGGCCCCACGATTGTGCCAAGAAGGGTAATGGGCAGCAGCTTGGAAGGTGTGGCTCATAACATGCCCCCAAGACCCCCCGGGAGGCCCCCGAAGATTTCAAGAAACCCCAGAAGCTCCCGAGTGACCCCGAAGAGACGCCGAGAGGCCCCCGAGAGACATTGCAGAGGCTTCGAGGGGCTCATGATAATCACGCCGCGAGCCTTCGACAGGCGTCCAAGACGCCCACAAGACGCCCCTGACAAATGATCCATGTCAGGGGTGTGCCGATGGGGCCGTCGGTTTTGGGGCACGATCCGTGTGAAGATTGAGTCGAAATACGCGGGGGGGCGTTATGCGAATCTTCCCACTAGGGCAGCACGTGGAACTACATCCTTCTGGGACACGATCCGTGTCAAGGATGTGCCGAGATGGGCGGAGGGATGCGTGCGAAGTTCGCCCCTGGCACTGTAAAGTGGAGCTCCCGCGAGGGGGGGGGGGGCGCGATCCGTGTCAGGGGCGTGCCGAGATTGGCGGGGCGATGCTACGTGATCCGCGTGGTTTTTTCCCAACCATCCAGTGGTGTTGGGTCCTCGTTTTGAAGAGACGGTCCCCGCGTTCTCCTCTTCCTCCTCCTCCCCCTCCTCCTCTCTACCGTCCGCATGCGTCCCGCACACCCAGTACAGCGTTTCGTAGCCCCATGGGGAGCTCCACCGAAGGTCCCAGTGCTACCGTCCGCATGTGTCCCGCACACCCAGTACAGCGTTTCGTGGCCCTCCTCCCCCTCCTCCCTGCGTTTCACCCGTCCAGTACAGCGTTTCGTGGCCCCACAGGGAGCACCACCGAAGGTCCCAGTGCTACCGTCCGCATGCGTCCCGCACACTCAGTACAGCGCTTCGTGGCCCCATAACCGCATGCCGATGATAATAAAGGGACCCCCCCTTCAGTGTTTAGAGTTGATTATCGTCGCCCTATACAAAATTCAAATTGGGCGGCGAGCGCTGAGGCCGAACTTCATTATCACCTCGAAACGCTATGTTGAGATAGCAACATCAAGCGATGTTGATATAGCAACATCAAGCGAAGCGATCACACTTTTTCAGGATGTGTCAAGCGAAACCAATAATTTTGGGAGGCAGACTCAAACGAAACGAGCAATGTTCTTATTATTCTTCTAATTTCCTCTTCTTCTTTTATATTTCTATCTGTCCTCACGCTCGCCTGAACTTTTTTATCCCTGGGGTTGATTATCCATGGAAAATGAAGCACATGAGCTACCCTACACGAGCACTTAAAAAATCAATTTTCATAAAGCGTTTGTAAATCAAAATTGATAGATTTGGAAATTTGGATGTTTCTTGTCTTCGTCCTCTTCTTATTCTCCTCTTCTTCTTCTTTCTTAGTATTCTTCTACTGTATTCTTCTTCTTTTATACTTCTCTGTGTCCCCACGCTCGCCTGAACTGTTTTATCTCTGGGGTTGATTATCCATGGAAATTGAGGCACATGAGCTACCCTACACGAGCACTTACAAAAAACAATTTTCATGAGAGATAAGCCATTGTTGAGGATATTTCTATGAAAACTAAACGCCAAGGATGTCTCAAAACGTGCTCGGCTTGGTCTCCTCTTGATCATCTCTTACTTCGAGATTATGCTGAGGTCTGCTGGGCTACTTTTATTATCTCTCCCTGAACCCCAAACTTTATTATCCCCTAGTGTTTATTCTCACGGGCATGAGGTTGCCGAACTCCACCGAAGGTCCCAGTGCTACCGTCCGCATGCGTCCCGCACACCCAGTACATCGTTTCGTTGCCGTCCTCCCCCTCCTCCTTGCGTTTCACCCACCCAGTACAGCGTTTCGTGGCCCCATAGGGAGCCCCACCGAAGGTCCCAGTGCTACCGTCCGCATGCGTCCCGCACGCCCAGAACAGCCTTTCGTGGCCCCATAGGGAGCCCCACCGAAGGTCCCAGTGGCTACTGTCCGCATGCGTCCCGCACGCCCAGTGCAAAGCGTTTCGGGGCCTTCCTCCCCTCCTTCCCTGCGTCACCCTCCTGTAACAAGCTTTTTCGGGACCCACAGGGAGCACCACCAGAAGTCCCAGTGCTACCGTCCATGCGTCACCCCCAGTCCACACTCAGTACAGCGCGTCGTGGCCCCTGAACCGAAACTCCACCGAAGGTCCCAGGCTTACCGTCCGCATGCCGTCCCGACAAACCCCAGGACATCGTTGTCGTTGCCTCCTCCCCCTCCTCCTTGCGTTTCACCCACCCAGTACAGCGTTTCGTGGCCCCATAGGGAGCCCCACCGAAGGTCCCAGTGCTACCGTCCGCATGCGTCCCGCACGCCCAGAACAGCCTTTCGTGGCGCCATAGGGAGCCCCACCGAAGGTCCCAGTGCTACTGTCCGCATGCGTCCCGCACGCCCAGTGCAGCGTTTCGTGGCCCTCCTCCCCTCCCTCCCTGCGTTTCACCTCCACACCAGTACAGCGTTTCGTGCCCTCGAAGGCTCCCCACGAAGTTCCTTGCTTACTGTCCGCATACGATCCGCACACCCAGTACAGCGTTTCGTGGCCCCATAGGGAGCCCCACCGAAGGTCCCAGTGCTACCGTCCGCATGCGTCCCGCACGCCCAGAACAATCGTTATCGAAGGCCCTCCTCCCCCCCCCCTGCGTTTCACCCGTCCAGTACACCGTTTCGTGGCCCCATAGGAAGCCCCACCGAAGGTCCCAGTGCTACCGTCCGCATGCGCCCCGCACACCCAGTACACCGTTTCGTGGCCACACAGGAAGCTCCACCGAAGGTCCCACTGCTACCGTCCGCATGCGTCCCGCACACGCACTACAAAGAAATAAACTAAGAAGAGGACCAAGCTTTCTGATCCTCCTCCCCCTCCTCCCAGCGTTTTTCCACCCACCCATACAGCGTTTCGCCCGCTGAAAGGGAAGGACGGGGTCACGGATAGCAGGCCAGGAAGGTGTAAAGGGAAAGTGAACAAGCGGTAAACGAAAGGGATGAGGAATAAAGGGCGAGGACAGTGGGTAGGGGAAACGAGGATGCTAACCAGGCGGGGAAAGTTAGAGAGTTTTAGACCCCACCGAAGGTCCCAGTGCTACCGTCCGCATGCGTCCCGCACGCCCAGAACAGCCTTTCGTGGCCCCATAGGGAGCCTCACCGACGGTCTCAGCGCCCGCATGCGTCCCGCACACCCAGTACAGCGTTTCGTGGCCCCATAGGGAGCTCCACCGAAGGCCCCAGTGCCCCCGTCCGCATGCGCCCCGGAAACCCAATTTGGCATTTTCACACACCCAGTGCAGCGTTTCGTGGCCCCATATGGGGGCTCCACCCAAGGCCCCACTGCCACCGTCCGCATGCGTCCGGGAAATGTAATTCGGCATTTTCACTCGAGCAGTGCAACGTTTCGTGGCCCCATAGGCGGCTCCACCGAAGCCCCGAGTGGGACCGTCCGCATGCGTCCCAGAAGCCCAATTTGGCATTTTCACTCACTCAGTAGAGCTCTTCGTGGCCCCATAGGGAGCTCCGCCGAAGCCCTCAGTGGGACCGTCCGCGTGCGTCCCAGAAACCCAATTCGGCACACCACCCACACAGTACAGCGTTCCCCCCCGCCCAGTGCAGCGCTTCGTGGCCCCATAGGGAGCTTCACCGAATCAGATCTTCACAATTACGGTACCCACAACTGCATATGGTTGGGACCTTCGCCAAGATAATGTTTCACTTCCAGTTCAAAACATGTGCGGGTCACTACTTCAGTCAAGGGCTGCGGCTTGCTAGAGCCTGGGGTGCGCTTCTTACCGTCGCCACCGTCGCGGTGCCACCGCTGCTTCCGTTTCGCCGCGGGCGTTTCGGTGCGAGTTTGGTGCAGCGCGCGCCAGGCTCCACCCCTGCCAGGCCAACAAGGGGCTCCTTGGAGCCCACTTCGGGATCTCCGTGCGGCACCCCTGACGGCACTCTTGGGCCCGCTCGTGAGCCCTCACGGCTTGCACTTCGGGTTGATGGGGCCTTTCTTTGGGCCCCTCGTTCTGACGCCATCGTCTGGCTCTTTTGGAGCGCCTCTTGGGTCCCTCCTGTGCCCCGGTTGGGCCCCCCTGGAGCCTCTCGCGGGGAGCTCATTGACTGTTCTTGGGTGCCAGTTGGCCCTGTCTGGGGCTTCCCCTGGGGTGCTCTTGGCTTTTTTCCCTATGGTTACGTCGGGCCTGTCCCTTTACAGGGATAATCTCCAACAGTATTCAAACTGTAGTCTGGGGGCGATTTTGGCGAGTATTTATTTGTCAAGTGTTGCATATGTGTTGGCTTTGTTTAATGTTTCGTTCATAGTCCGCCTGTAGGGGGACATGCCCGACCTAATTCGAGGGCGGCTCGTCCCTGGGATATTTGATTGCCTGGAATCATGACTGGCAGTTTGCATCATGTTGCATTGTGTTCCGTTGGGTTGTTGCCCACTGCATGTGCAATTGCATTTCTTCGTGATCCACACATGTTGCGAGCCCTGGCATAGCGAGGCTGGCGCATCCCATCAGTTACCCCCTCGTCGACATGTGGAGGTGATTTGCTCGGTTGCGCAATGAATGTCCGGATGCGCCAATCACACATAGCACGGATGAGCATCGGATGGCAAGTTTGCCCGTTTAGCATGGTGTTTCGTCGGGACGGGGGCATCATTGCCAGTCTTTGGGGTATCATAATCTCCGTAATTGGTGCTAAGTTGGCAGCCTTCGAAAGACGATTAGATCCATAACGGGGAGGTATGACACGCATCATCGTAAGCGAAGGTGGCATACAGGTCACCAGTCACACGGCACCATCGCCATCACCATCCACGATCGTGGTGTGCCCGCCTCAGCTTTTACGGATCAATAGGCAACCAGCAATCAATCGCCCAGACATTGTCGCAGCGTGCATTGCGCGAACTAGTCGTTCTGGCTCAAGCGGGCGCAGGCTGCTCTAAACCTGTTACGGTGAGGGCAACGCGCTGCACTCCACCTCGAACCCAGGCCAGCGCCCCCCCGCCGCGATCGATGTCCCTCTTCCCGGGCGGCAGCAGGCTCCTGAAGGTGAGCATCGGCGAGGACAAGCGGAGACTGCAGGCCCTTCATAGCTCCCATCGTCCTCCAGCGTCTCCATCCGTATGCCCCCACCACTCTTCTTTCCTCTCCTCCTCCTCCTCCTCCTCCTCCTCTTCCGTCCTTATCGTCCGCCTCCCTCCTCTTCCTCCTCCTCCTCCTCCTTCCTCATCATCCGCCTCCCTCCTCTTCCGTCTCCTCCTCATTACTCCTCCTAGCTCTCCTCCTCCTCCTCCTCCTCCTCCACCTCCTCACTCCTCCTCCTGGTCCTCCCTCCTCTCCTCGTCCTCGTCCCCCTCCCCCTCCTTATCCTCCTCATCTGCCTCCTCCTCCGCCTCCTCCTCCTCCTCCTCCTCCTCCTCCTCCTCCTCCTCTCCTCCTCCTACCCCTTCCCTCCCCTTCAGAGAGGGTCGGGCCCTTCTGCCATGCAGGTGCTGCGAGGGGCGCGGGCATCCTCCCCTTCCCCCTTGTCGTCTCTCCTCTTTCTCCTCCTCGCTCTGCTCCATTTGCCTTCCCCTCCGCCCGTCCACCCAGCCGCGCCCCCCCCCACCCGAACTCCCTTCACCTCCTTCCCCTCCGCCCGTCCACCTCCTCCTCCTCCTCGACGACGACGACGACGACGACCACGACCACGACCACGACCACGACCACGACCACGACCACGACCACGACCACGACCACGACCACGACCACGACCACGACCACGACGACGATGCAGACGCCGACGCCGACGCCGAGGCGGCGATCCGAAGCTCCTCCTCGAGGTCAGCGCGCCCGAGGGCAGCCCGCGGTCCAGCAAGCTGGCGGCCAACCTCGCCGCCGTCCGGGAGGGCTTCGGCGTGCCCCAGGCTTTCGGGGGGCAGGGAGGGGGAGGGGGGAGGAGGATGAGGAGGAAGAGGGGGAGGAGGAGGGGGGGGAGGAGGAGGGAGGAGGAGGAGTAGGAGGAGAGGAGGAGGAGGAGGGGGAGGAGGAGCAAGAGGAGGAGGAGGAGGAGGAGGAGGAGGAGGAGGAGGAGGGGAGGAGGAGGAGGGCGAGGTAGAGGAGGAGGAGGAATCTCAGGACGAACTTAGAGGCCTCTTGGACACATTGGCCGTCCAGGCAGCAACCTTGGGCCGTATTGGGTCAGTTTTGGGAGGTCATTGGGCAACCATGATGGACCATGGCTAGTTGGGAGGCGTGTGCTCTGGGCATGCCGGTTTTTCTGGTTGACCTGCGTGACGAACTGAATGTTGTAGTGGCATCTTGGAAGGGACAGACGGTATTCGAAAGCCTGGGGCAGTGGCTGTACCGAAGACGCCTACGGCTAATCACCGCCGCTCTTCGAATGTCTGTGCTGACATGGCCAAACGTTGGGCCAAGGCTTGGCCAAGCTGTTGTGGATTATGAGTTCCCCCAGCCGTTGTCGAAGGCTTTCTGAAGGGAACTCCAAGTCAGCGAGGGGGGGCGAACGAGGGAAGTCCTTCCCGCCGTTTCTCCGAGCGCTGCCCAGGAGGCCCACGTGTGGCGCGAGAGCGCGCGTCCCCATTTCAGCGCCGCGGTCCAAAAGCAAGCCGACCGAGGGCC
This sequence comes from Prorocentrum cordatum, assembly GCA_963575745.1. NCBI lineage: Eukaryota > Dinophyceae > Prorocentrales > Prorocentraceae > Prorocentrum > Prorocentrum cordatum. The sequence goes on along the minus strand of CAUYUJ010015915.1, from coordinate 853,699 downwards.
GCGGCCCAGACCAACTGAGGGCCGCGGTCTGATCCAAGCGAGGGCCGCGGTCTAAACCAGTCCTCCTCCTCCTCCTGCTCCTCCTCCTCCTCCTCCTCCTCCCTCTTCCTCCTCCTCCTCCTCCTCCCTCCTTCTCCTGCTCCTCCTCCTCCTCCTCCTCCTCCTCCTCCTCCTCCTGCTCCTCCATCCTCCTGCTCCTCCTCCTCCTCCTGGTCCTCCTCCTCCTCCTCCTCCTCGTCCTCGTCCTCGTCCCCCTCCCTCCTCCTGTTCCTCCCGCTCCTCCTCCCCCTCCTCCTCCTTGAGGGCCGCGGTCTGACCTGGCCGAGGGGGGCGGAAGGGGCGACTGCGGCGGGAAGGGAACGCGGGCAGGGGAACGGGGCGAGGGGCGCAGGCGGCCGACCTCCAGCTGCGCTACGCGGACGACGAGGGGGACATGTGCACCCTGACGGAGGAGACGCTCTTAGGGCTCCCTCCCTTCGTGTTCCCCCTCCACCCCGGCGACAGCGTTCGGCATCACAGTTCGAGTAGGAGAACGACTACAGAATTGGTTTGCCCCAGACTTGATTTTTCAGTCGAATACACAGGCAATTCGTAGAACTTTCGCAGGTCTACGAATGGTTGACGTATTCTTGTTGAAGAGTCGACGCGAAAATCAATTTTGGGGTAAGTCTATTCCGTAGTCGATCCCCCAGTCGAACAGTGGGGGCGCGCATCAAGAAACCATCTGCCCTTCGTCGCGTCATCCTGGGTTTCTCTGCTCCTCGTGCTGCGCGGCGACTTCCCGCGGCCGTCGAGGGAGCTGCTGCGTTCAGGGTGCTCCGGGTTTCCCCTCTGGTGCGCCTCGGGCGCGGGTTTCAGGGTTAGGTTTCCTGCGAGGGTTTCTTGCGGCCACGCTCGCACTGTAGGCGTTGGGAGTGAAGACAGCGACCCTGACTCGCCCACTCATCGCCGATGGAGGCTAAGTAGATGGCCCACCGCATGCCCAGGAGTGAAAGCATCGATCCGATGGGAATGGAGACATCGACCCCGAATGCCCAGGAACGTTCGGAGTCGTTATCGGGGCCCTGCCGCTGATGAATCAGCGATGTATCGGCGATTCCAGCTCGATGTTTTCCCCCTGAGCTGGTCTGGCGACGGCTGTTTTCGCCGACGGTTGGTTTCGTCCAGGCGGTTTAGCCCGGCTGGTTCCGCCAACGGCTGGTTTCGCCGACGTTGGTTTCGCCGACCCCCCGCTGGTTTGGGGGGATTTCCCAGGACAGAGAGGGGAAAGAGAAGGAGGAGGCACGAAGCCGAAGAGAGCGCTACATGTATCCGCTCACCTGAACGGCACGTCGCTTCCGACCTTCGGGGCTCGAGAGGAACATCTTTCGGCCTGCGTAAGCAGAGGGCCTCTGGTTGCCCTCCCCTGGAGCCTTCGGCGCCTCGCAGCAGAGGACACGCTCCCGGACCTCGCCAGCCTCTCGCCGGCGGGCACCCTGCACCTGAGCGCGCAGCCCCAGCCAGCGGGCGCGGCGCAGCCGCAACCACAGGCGGGCGGGGGAAGCACGCAGGGCTGGTGCGAAAGGGCCAAGCAGGGCCGCCGACGATGCCATGCGACGCGCTTCGGTCCGCAGGTCGGGGCCGCGCCTCCGACTCGATGCGGTTCGGCTCGGTGCGCCGGCGTCGGCTTCGATGCGCCGGCTGGGGCCGCGATGCTGGTTCGACTCGGTGCGGCTCGATGCACGCGGCATCGGCGTCGGCTGGGGCCAGCCGGAGCCAGGCGCTGCGATGCGATTTCGATTCGGCTCGGGGCTGTTCGATGGCGACCCGATCCGTTGCCGAGCCGATCCGCTGCGATTTCGCGATCGGAGCCCATCGCGATGCGGTCCGAGGCCCTGTGGCGGCGCCTCTGGCGGCACCACCTGCGCGCTCCGCGCTTCATCTGGAGTCGAGGCGAGCTCATCACGCCGTGAGGCATCAAATGATCAGGCATCGTGGATCAAGGATCGAGGGCCGAGTGTCGAGGATGCGAACGGATCGGGTCGAGGATCAAGGATCCATATTCGAAGACCTCGAGGAGTCCACAAATACCAGCGACTCCTCGTCAAAGAGCATGTGGAACTGATGCCACATTCCCGTCCGTCCACCCACAACCTCATCGGATGCAAGCTGGTCTGCCAGGTAGGAATGGGGTGTGAAGGAGGGGTGGAGCAGAAGGAGGGGAAGGAGGGGTTGAGGAGGAGCAAGGGGAGAGAATCTGGAGCAGAGTGACAGAGAGGACAAGGAGGAGATGAAAAGGACATGGAGAAGAGTCAGGAGGAGGAGGAGGAGGAGGAGGAGGAGGAGGAGAAGGACCAGGAGGAGGAGAAAATGGGAGGGAGGGAGAAACGCGGAGGGGGAACAGGGCAAGCTAGGTGCGCTCGCGTCGTAGTTGACGTCCTTGGCGTGATCTCTCCCATCCCTTAGCATGGCGTAGATCTGTCTATTCGCACAGTCGCATGTCGCAGCAGGGCATAGCATTACATGGCATACCAT
>CAUYUJ010015915.1:838685-846185 GCA_963575745.1 Prorocentrum cordatum | reverse complement strand
CAATACTAAGAAGGAGAGGACTACGCATAGTACTGCTAATATCAAGACCAACTACAACAATACGAGCACTTATACGTCTGAAACGAGTGATACTTTTCAGGGGAATACGAAGACGCACACTAATGATTACTACTACTGCTCGTAATACGACTGGTAACAAATGGCACTACTAATAATACTAGTCGCACTACTTATGGTAATGGTGGTCGTAATCATAATTCTTATCATAATGCGACTTACCATCGCATCACCCATGACATTCATGAGGGGACGAAGAAGGCGATGACGAGGAGGAGGAGACGGATGAGGAGGTGCAGGAACAAGGAGGAGGAGGAGGAGGAGGAGGAGGGGGAGCGGGAGGAGGAGGACGAGGAAGAGGAGGAGGACGAACGAGAGAAAGAGGAAGAGGAGGAGGAGGAGGAGGAGGAGGAGGAGGAGGTAAGGAGGAGGAGGAGGAGGGAGTAGGAGGGAGGAGGAGGTGGAGGGGTAGGAGGGGAGGAGGGGGAGGAGGAGGAGGAGGGGAGGAGGAGGCGGGAGGAGGAGGAGGGAGGAGGCGGAGGAGGGAAGGAGGAGGAGGAGGGGAGGACAACGGGGAGGGGCGTATGCGGAAGGGGGGGATGAGGATGAGGAGAGAGCGAGGGAAGGGGAGGACGATGAGGAGGAGGAGGCGGAGGAGGGGGGAGGAGGATGAAGGAGGAGAGGAGGAGGGGAGGGCGGTGGAGGAGGCGGAGGAGGAGGAGATGAGGAGGAGGAGGAAGGAGGAGGAGGAGGAGGAGGAGGAGGAGGAGGAGGGAGGAGGAGGAAGGAGGGGGAGGGGGATAGGAGGAGGAGGGGGATGACGATGATGATGATGATGATGATGATGATGATGATGATGATGATGATGATGATGATGATGATGATGATGATGTGATGATGATGATGATGATGAGATGAGGAGGAGGAGGAGGAGGAGGAGGAGGAGGAGGAGGAAGAGGAGGAGGAGGAAGAATAAGAGGAGGAGGAGGCGGAGGAGGAGGCAGAGGAGGAGGCGGAGGAGGAGGGGGGTGAGGAGGAATAGGAGGATGTTTCAGGACGTTTCAGACTAAAGGCAGCATGAGTCTATGACGGAAAGGCGGCGACGCCGATGAATTGGCAACAAAAAGAAAGTGCGCTATGGCTTCTGCATGTCTGAATTCCGAAGGAGCCTCTATGACTCCGCTTCACGCACCGCACGCGGGGGACCTCACGGGTGCGGGTACTTACCCGCGCGGATATTAGCAATATTATGATTGCTTGTAGCCGATGGTTCACACTTCTTCGCAAGTTGGCGGGGGTTGGTGGCGCATGTATTGCCACAATTCGTGCAGAAGACCAGATCAAACTTGGCCCATCGCTGCAGCGTGTGAGCCGGGTGGGGTCTTTCCCCGAGACTCTCTGGGGACCCCTCAGAGGCGAAAGCTCAGGGAGAACCTTCTCGCAGCAGCGGGTGAGACACATCTGGAACATCGAATTTTGATTCGACAACATGTTACATCTACGGCAGTAAAACTTAGCACCCGCCCGGCCCCAGGAATGCTCCGAGTCTTTCAAAGCCCGCGCCAACTTCGGAAGTGGGCCCCCCCCCCTCTCTCTCAGGTCGCTCCGAGGTCCACGGATCGGCATGGATGGAGGCGGCCTGGGCTCTCCGCGCCCGACGGCGGATCAGGGCCGCCTCAGCGTCCCGCGCATCCGTGAGAGGGGGGGCTGAACCACGAATTCAGACCACGCTAGCTCTGCAGCTTCACTCGCAATGGCATCGGCACACTCATTACCGAACACTTGAAACCGCAGGGCCACTGGGAGCGAAGCCGCGTCCTCTTGGTGGGAGGGGACCCACAGGAGCTCACTACGCCCAGGCCCCCGCGCACTAATCGAATCCTGGATCCTGGCCCAGAGGTCGAGATTTGCGCCGCTACTCGGCAGCTCCGACGACGCAGATCCTCTGGCCCAGGCGTCCAGCAGGGGCCGATGGTCCGTGACGAACCTGAGGTCCCCGACCGTGGCCTCGAGGGCCTCCGCAAACGCAGTTATCTCCGCACGAGGCACAGTCTGTCTTCGCCCCGCGATCGAACAGCCCAGACCCCAAACAGGTTTCTAACATGGTCCATCTGGGGCTATTCCAACCAAGCCCGAGCCGACCCTTCGACGCCGAGGGTCATCAGAAAAGCTCCCACCCGACCCGCCCCCAAACACGGTGACACAACCTTCGGCGTCTCTGGGAACGTCCTCAAGAGTGCCAAGAATAATTCGGACAGGAGGCTGATCCTCAAAGGTCGGGGCCGTCTCAGACCGACCAGGGACCCCATCGGCGCCAAAAACTCGGGCAGCTCTCATGCATTGTCCTGGCACGCATGGCCAGGGACTCAGACTGTTCGGAATCTTGGTGGCCGGCGTTGGCCTCGCAAGCCCAGGCTCGGTGAAACAGAGTTTCGGCCTCCTTCTTGCACCCTTGGCATTCAGCCGAGACCTGGTATCCCGCAGCACGCGGGCGCTCACGAGGCCACGGGCCGCCCGTGACGACCACCGCGTTGAGCGCCCAGTTGTCGGCCTCGTCGTCGGGCTGCAGCCTGCGGAACTCGCGGCAGACCTGGTGCATGTCCGCTCCCTCGGCCAGGTCGTCCGCAGACTCGTGCTTGGAGGCGGTGTGCCACAACTGTCTGTCAATTGTGGCCTCGATATCATCAATAATATCAGTGAAATCATTGTGGAACAACTCAATCCGCGAGTCGGCCGCAGATGGAATCCTCCAAGGACAGCGCTGATCAGAACCCCATTCTACCGGAGAAACAGGACCCCAGCCGATGTCGAGGAGTGTCGCTATCGTCGCAGCAATCGGCCCTCGCACGATTCTCCAGCGGCGCGAGCCCGCCAGGCGAAAACGGCAACGAATGCTCTCCCAATATCTTGCAATCCTCAAAAGGAAGTCGGGGCACTCGCGCCATATCTTCAGCCAAGCAAGAACCTGCTCACGACGAATGGTCTTGGCGGGGTCCCTCCTGTCGTGCGCCGCCGCCAATGAAGTTGTCAAACATCTGCCAGGGCCAGTTCCCATTGCACTCTGAGACGCCTGACGGCGCAACTCAACCAACTCATGCGCTGGCACTCCGAAAGTCTTATGTGAGTGCGCGCCCTACGGCCTTGAGCCCGCGCCCCAAAGGCCCTCGGTGATAACGCGCAGGCGAGCTTGACGTCTCATCCTCTTGTTGGCCATGGTGCGCCTCTTCGCCTTATGGATGCGCTCTCTCGCCATCGTTCCGGCGCGTGATCTGCCCGACGTTGTGTCTGCACCGAGATCCACCGCATGTCTCACAGCTGTGGCAGGGCACTTGCGCGCTGCAAGATGATGCCACCACCGCCGTCTTGGGGCCGATCGTGGGCCCTGCGTCGACGAAGTCCTGCGACAGGGCTGCGCATGACTCGACCATGAGGTCGCCGACGCGCTGCTCCGCCCCCGCTGCCCTGACCACGGTGTCGCCGACGAACGCGCGGAGGAGGATCTGAAGCCCATATCTCGCATTGGCTCGCGCCCAGATAGGACCCACGAGCGCCTTCGCGAGGCGCCCGCTCTGCAGGGGCCCTGCCGCCGAGCTCTTCTCTGGCTGCATGGCCTTGCTCAGCCGCAGCCTGTCCTTCAAATGCCTCGGCGCCAGGGGCAGCTGCAGCTCCGGCGCCGGGATAATCGCGGGGGGCCCCTGCTGGAGCCCCGCGGCGCGCATCTGCGCAATCGAAATGCTACCGCAGAATTTCTCCAAATCAAGCAAGAGCGTTGCCGCGCATAGTTTCATCCCCTGGCAAGTCTCGCCCACCGGAGAACGTATCAAGGCCGCCTGGGGGGCGGATGATCCCCTGATCGCAGTGTCCCCATGCTCGTCAGCTTCGATGGTCCAGGACTTCGCATCTTGCTCCACAGCTTGACCAGGAACGGCAACAATCCCAGGATGCGATCGCCCCCTCGGTGCTCGGGGACAACCGCCGCAAGCACCATGAAAAACTGTTCTGGCAACGTGCCAGTGTTCTCGATGTTCTGAATGAGCGTCAACAACTGCGCCCGAGCCTGAGATGGGAGTCGCTGGACCTCGATCGGACCCATGGCGTCGACGCCCCTCGCCTTCTTGCCATTCATGCCAGACACAGCTCTGTCCAACATCTCTGATGTCAGTTGAGGAAGATCTTGAGCACCGGCCCGTCGGAGGATATGCAGAAGGCCAGTTGTGATCTTACCAGGGGTCATGGACGAATCTTTCCAAATGTGGGCCCAGCCGTCGGCCCTTATCTATCATCTCATCGGGAGTCGCGTACACCTGAGAGTCAGCAATAATCTCATCTGGCGTATCAAGGGAACCCTTCACATGTCGGTGAAGTGCTCCAGGGGACTCCTTCCGCATCTTCGTAGCCCATGCCTGGAAGCCTTTGCGGGCCTTGGCCATCGACATGCCGATGGCACGACACTTGTAGTTCTCCGCTCTGTCTATGATGGTCTCCAGCTCCTTGTCAGAGGCCTCGTCTATCTGCTAGATCGCCGCAATCCAATGGGCGAAGTCTGCATCCTCGGCGAAAGGCTTCTGGAGCTCCGTGTCTAAGCCCACGTCGAGCGATTCATGAGTCTTAGCCAGCACTAGAGTGAGATCGCCGCACCGCTCGTCGGAGAACCACCAATCTAGACAGAAGGGACATGCAGATATTCCACCATTCAAGGTGGGGGGCCCTCATGTGCGGTCTCGAAGGCGTCGCACGTGTCTGTCCCCATTCGATAGAGTATCCTTTGCCGCAGCCTCGACTCTTCTGAGCAACAACATCAGGTACTACTTGGTGCAGAATCGTAGCCTCTTCGACCGCTTGAACCCAAAGGCCGTACTCAGCAGCAATCTGGCCGCGAAGGGCGGGGTCGCGATATCCAAGAGCAACTGAGGCCGCCCTGCTGGTTGGCGCAAGTGCGGCTTCTCGCAGGCTGCGCCCCAGGTCGAGGCGGGGATCGCGAAAGGGACGGCAGGTTCAGGGCCAGCAGGGAGACGAGCTTGATCATGCAGCTCTTCGAATGCCTCCTGCAGGTTCTCCTGCAAGGCTCGCTTGCGCTTCTCACGCGCGTGAGCCAACGCATTCTGTCTTTTGCTCTCGGGGTCCGGCGCCTTCGAAGGCCTCGGTGCCACTGGTAGCTCTCGTGCAGCGACGAGGCCGTGGTGCCACCAATACATCTTGCCAAAGCGATGCCAGCATGCGCGCGCCACGGCACCTCGGGAACAATCTCGGCCCTGAGGCTGCTGATGACGCCGTCCTTGGCACTTGCATAATCGATGAGGGCGCCAGCGCCGCGATTGCAAGTGACCACGCCATTGGTCGGTAGGCAGATCTGTCCGCCAAGCTTTGAAATCCACGGCGTCTTCGACCACTCCGACGGAGACGCATTCCAATTGCCAATCAGCATCCATGGGTCCTTCACCTGCTTAAGAAATGGATGCCAACCTGATCAACGTCTGCTCGTTGGGGCCCTTCAGCTTGTACCCGGGCGAGAGGTAACAGGAGCCAGCGACTATGTTGCCCGCGCGCGCATGCCACAACGCGGGGGCGAAACCCCGAAGACAATCTTTGCCAGTCCGCAACAGCTCGGATGCACGCCATGACTCGAAGGACGCGGTGCAGGGGGTGTTGCGGGAGACTATCCATCCACCACCAGAATTGCCTTCAAAAGACCTGCCGCTCGGAACAGCAGGAGCGGCGACCAGCTTCCACCCGTCTTTGCCAAGGTCAGTCTTGGCCGAGGTCAGCTCGTCGCCCATCGCGTGCGTCTCACAGAACGCAATTGCATATTTTGCAGCAGTCTGGCCTCGCCTGAAGCCTTGGGCCACTGGGCCCCGTTCAGATATATTAGCGAAGAAAATCTTGGAGCCCTGCGGGCTCGATCCCTGGGGATGGGCTCCAAGGGCGGCCGTGGAACATGCAGTGGTCGCGCTCGAAGGGGGGCCGCCAGCAGCGGGCGGCAACAAGACTGGGCTACCCAGGGGGCGCGCCAGCAGGGGGACTAGCGCCGCTAGAGCTGGCAGCGCCCTTGCCCTGCCTTCGCGACCGCCTCGGCTCTCGCAGCAGCAAGGGCGGCCCGCAGGGCCTCCTCCGCAGCGGAGTCGGAGACCGCCTGGCCCGCTGCTGCTGGGGCGGCGGCGGGTGGGGCAGCAGCGGGCTCTTCTTTAGGGGGCTGCTCGGGTGCTTGGGGGCCCCCTCCTTCGTCGAGGCGCTGGCGCGTCGGCGGGTTCGAGCGGACCGCTCGCACCTTCTCGTAGTGCGCGTGGAACTCCGCCTGCAGCGCCGACACCTGGTCGCACTTCTCCTGACTCTGGCGCTGGAACTCCGCGAGCTCCTCCTGCTACTCCTCATCGAAGGAGCCGATGTCCGCGAAGAGGCCATCGTCGACAGCGATCACCACCCTCTTGCCGTCGGTGGTGTAGCCCTCGGGGACAGCCTTGATGTTGGCCCGGGCTGCGACACGCTGCACTGCGGCGTCGTGAGCCTGCTTCGCCTGAAGCTGCTCACGAGCCGCCTGGGACGCTTTCTCATAGGCGCTCTGGAGCGCCGTCTCGGCAGCAACCGCCGCCGCCGTGGCAAACAGAGCGCCGCACTCTTCTTCTCCAGGTCGCGCGCCGTCTCGTTGTAGCACGCGTGGGGTGGTGTGTGTCTGTCTGTCTGTCTGTCTGTCTGTCTGTCTGTCTGTGTGTGTGTGTGTCTGTCTGTCTGTCTGTCTGTCTGTCTGTCTGTCTGTCTGTCTGTCTGTCTGTCTGTCTGTCTGTCTGTCTGTCTGTCTGTCTGTCTGTCTGTCTGGCTGGCTGGCTGGCTGTCTGTCTGTCTGTCTGTCTGTCTGTCTGTCTGTCTGTCTGTCTGTCTGTCTGTCTGTCTGTCTGTCTGTCTGTGTGTGTGTGTGTGTTTGTGTGTGTGTGTGGTGGGGGGGGGGGACTGCGGCGCCGTCTGGGCAGGCTCGTCGCACCTTGGCCGCGAACAGCGAACGCACCTCCGTGGCAAACATGGGGTGGCGGGCGAGCTGCACCAGCAAGGCCGCGGGGCTGTCGTCGGCGAGCTGCGGCGGCATGCCAACGCGCCGCTGCCCACCACTGCGCCAAGGAGGGTTTGCCGCGGTCCTCCTCGACCCATACAGCTCAATATGAGATTGGACCTTCGCACGCTTGCCACTGTTGCGCTTGGTCCGGAACTTGTAAGCCCAGTTGCCACGCGCTTGGCAAAACGAAACCAAATTTGTCCCATGAGCGTGTAGCAAACGAACGTGCCACACGAGATGTCGTAGTGAAAACCAGTTGGGGCTGAAACCCCGATACAGTAACACATTGAGGTAACGGTAGGGGCCGCTGATCCCCTGTGCCAGGATGCTCTTGGCCGTTGCTGGCTCCTGAACCACGCTACGGGCTTGAGCCAAACCGGCTACGAAGGAGGAATCGGAGGAGGAGGAGGAGGAGGAGGAGGAGGAGGAGGAGGAGGAGG
>CAUYUJ010015915.1:828387-838585 GCA_963575745.1 Prorocentrum cordatum | reverse complement strand
GGGGGGCATCGTCTGTGCCACTATGTTTTTGAGGCACATTCGTCTGGACTGGAAGCCTTCAACTGGGGAAGCCGATCTAAAGTTGGTTCCTTCCTCATGCAAGTTGGGCTGCACTTCGTTATCTCAGCGGGTTGGCAATACGATCGCGATGCTTTGAGGAGCAGTGGGTGGACTGCGGCCCTCGACGCCGAACTTTATCATGTAGGTCGAGGCACCTGCAGGCCAGCCAACAACAACATGGACTAGTTTGTGGTCAGCACTGCGCTGGCTCGCGACTGTGCGTGTACTGTGCGGACGGACGCTCCTGCTGCTCCTCATTTTCTTGCACTGATGTGTTCGGCGGCGTTGCCGGCGGATGCGACTATCCAGGCGATTAAGATTCCTCGTTGTTGTCAGCTTGAGCTACCGCTTGGCTGCGCGCTGCCGCCTGCCCCCTCCAAGTGGGGCGAGATCGCTTTGGAGATGGATAGAGGGGATAGTGTGCGCAAGAAATGGGCGTGCCTTATCAGGTACTGCGAAGATGAGTGGCTGCAGTTTTTTTTGTTTTCCAGATCCGCCTGGGGGCGCTCGCAAATACGTTGGGAGGTCGGATCCCCTTCAGATCACCACCCGCATGCCCCGCGGACCAGGCCCCCCCCCCACCCCCCAGGTTCCCCAAGCTGTCCACGATCGATTGCCGTCTGGTGGAAGAAGGTTCGCGTGTCCTTAGAGGAGCTCCTGGTGCCCCGCAAGATGCAAGTCTGGGCTGACGCAGTCAATCGTCTTGGGGGGCTGTCGCGTTCGCATTTTCTTCCCACTGATGATTTGTTGCGGGCTTGGTCGCGAGTTTTGCGCAAGGCGCGACATCTGCCGGAGCCAGTTGCACAGGCCCTGGTGACCCGGGCGAGACAAGCGGCAAATGCTGAGGCCAAGAGAGCTGCCAAGTCCAAAGAGATTGAATGGCATCGATGGATCGAGAAGCATTCGACCAATGGAGCGCCCTCTTTGCATTCTTTCCCGGCTCCCACCGACGCCTCGGCAGCCTGCGCGCGCGGAACATTCCACGCTCAGGCCAGCCACTTCGCGTGAACAGATGCGGGCGCTGCAAGCCGAATGGGGGAAATGGTGGCAAGTATCACATCGTCATCCAGCTCTCGAATGGCCTCCAGAGCTTGGAGCACCGCCCCCGCCTCCCACGGTCGATCAACTGAAGAGGGTTCAGGTCCTTCAAAGCCGCTACGGGACTGGGTTTGCTCAGTGTTCTCCTCGCCTGTGTCTGCTTCTTCCCGACGAAGCATTGGTTATGCTGTGTGATATTATAGGTGCTGTTGAGAGGGATATTGAGTGGCCTTCTGCGTGGATACGCATAGTACTCATCTTAAAACGTCTTGGGGGTGCACGGCCTCTTGGGCTGCCACGTGCATCGCGTCGTGTGCAGCGTGGGCTTCGGGGGCCCCTTGCCCAGCAATGGCAGCGTCAAAACTGCCATGCCTTTTGGTGGTCTGTAAGGGGGGGATCTTCTGAGAGGTGCGTTTGGATATCCAGTGCGCGGTCAGAGTGCCCCACTGTCAGAGGCATGACCACGGGAACCATTCTGCTCGATCTCAAGAAGGCTTCCGACCTCGCTCGCCATCATCACCTGCTTCAGGCTGCCCTCGAGAGTGGCCCCCCACTATGGATGCTAAAACTTTTGATTTCCATGCTTCGCATGCCCGGAGTCCTGGATATGCATGGCATTTTCAGTGATGTGATTTTTGTTGAGCAAACTATCGTGCCAGGATGTCATCTTGCCGCTGCCATGCTCCAATTATTGCTCTTGGGGCCTCTGCGACAAGCGCAAGCTGCTTATCGTTGCGTCATGCTGTCCGTCAATGTGCACGATTTTGCGCTGCAGCGACATGGGGCAGCATCGCGTGTTTTGCAGGGTCTATATGGGGCGTCAACGCTATTATCGCAACTGCTCACCGTGACATGGAGCTTGCTTGCCGTGACAAGAGACGTGTTGTTTCTAACTGTATCAGACTGCGTCGAGCTCCGGGTCGTTCTCTGCAGCGTGTTGGAGTACTACCTGTGGCTTCAGAGCGCAATCTTGGCGTTGACTATGCTGCAGGGCGAGTTCGAGGTAAGCCAGTTGTTAAGCCACGGCATCGTAACGTCATAGCTCGGCGCAGGCGCATGTCTGCCTTGAAGTCTGGCAGGCCTCGCAGGAAGCTGCTTGGCGGCATGTCGCGTGCTGCGCTCGAAGGTGCGCTCGGCGATGGCACTGTGGTGCTAGGCCTTAACAACGGCGAGCTGGGTCAGCTGCGTTCTCTGGCTGGCAAGTTGCAAGATCATCATCCCGGCGGGAGATCCCGTACGTTGGCGCTGATGATTGCTCCCGCTGTTGATCTGGATCCTATGTTTCGTGCTACGCGGCCCCCTGTCAAATTTCTCCTGCAGTGTTGGTGGGAGGAATGGCCCCCGCATCGCCTTATTTGTGCTGCTATATTGGCTGCAGGTTTTCATTTGCAGGGAATGGCGACGCCTTGGAAGTCAAACTAAAGGTCCTTTCGCTGCTGCGTGGGCCACTTTGTCTCGCGTTGGAGCACGCGTCGCTTCTATGGAGTCATGGGAAATGCCTGGCGGCTCTGTTCTGGACCCCGCAGCTGTCTGCATCAGCACTGTCAAGCGTGTGCTGCATTATCTTTGTCCGCTGGCAGTCAAAACAAGTTGCTGATCATCTGAGCCTGCCTGAGTTTGAAAAGGTGGAATACTTCAGCTCATTCGGAAGTTTCTGAACTCTGGAGCGCCTGCCCAGCAACGTGCGCATGTTCGCTCGTGCGTCATCGGGGGGAATGGCAGATGCATCGTCAATGGGCCTCTGGGCGCGAAGTTGAACCCTTTTGTGGAGCGCATTTGCAGCAGCGAGAAACTCAAGTTAGAGGCACGCTGCCGCACAGGCATACTGATTGTGCGTGCTGCGAGGTCGTGCACACAGGAAGCGAGCCACCCTCGTTCCCGTCCAGTCTTGCCACGGCCGCTGTCAGCTCGCCGCTTGCCCCACTTCTTTATGAACGATGTATTGTGCCCGTGCCTGAGCTCCAAAAGCCCGATGTCTCGGCGGTGCCTCGTGAGTTTTGGTATCTCGGGGAGCCTGAAGATCTCTCTGGTGACATTTTCATCGATGGATCCTTGTTTGAAGGAGACATGCCTGAGTTTGCTGCTGCGGGATGGGCGGTGGTGGCTCTTGCGCCGCGGTCGTTGGATCGTCGGTCGTCTCGCACGCCGAGAGCCATCATCTGCGGCCCGCTGCTCACTGCGCTTCCGTCCATCAATGAGGCCGAGTTAACTGCTTTCGCTGTTGCGCTCAGGCACTCCATGCCTGGGTTTGTGATTTATACTGATAGTGACGATGTTTGGAGAGGAGTGGTCATCATAGGGCAGCATGATTGCGGTCACTGCCTGGCCTCCAACGCTGTGCTTTGGCGTGAAGTTTGGCGGATCCTTCACGACAAGGGCGACGAAGATTTGGCGCGGCTTATTGTGAAGGTAAAGGCGCATCCTCGTCCCAGGGATTTTCAGCTTGAGCGTGCTTCCCCGCGTCGCAACGCGGGTAATGTTCTGGCCGATATGTTTGCGCGCTGGTCTGCTCAGACGGGAAGGTTGCCTGAGACCCAGCGCGACCTTTTGTCTCGCCGTCTCCGCACTCTCAAAGAGTGGATTCGGTGGATAGCCAAAGTTGGAGAGGGCGACGATACGTTCCACCCGCCCAGTGTTCGAAGGGGTCGCCCTCCCCAGCCGGTGCTGCAACTTGTTCGAGACAGGCCACCCACCCTGCTTGAACGTGCTCTCTCTTTGTCACGCAGCTTTGTTGCGAGTGGTCAGCAGCCGCATTCGCTTGTGCGATTTGTGCTCACGCATGATGTCGCGCGTGTGTGTTGCAGCGCGTGTCAGGCGATTTGCTCGGACAGGATAGGAACGCTTGGCTCCCCTTGTAAGCCCAAGCGTAGTGCCTGGGCCACCAAGATCTGGGACCGCCTAGACCGAAGGGGATACAGGCATGTTTCCAGGAACTGTTTGCTGCACGTTCGTGATAAGTCCACGGTTGTGCTGTACTTTCACTTCCTATTTCCTTGCGTAGTTGCTCGTGGCTGGATCAGTTGCGCGCAATGTTTTGCGCAGGAGGAGGAGGAGGGGGAGGAGGAGGAGGAGGAGGAGGAGGAGGAGGAGGAGGAGGAGGAGGAGGAGGAGGGGGAGGAGGAGGAGGAGGAGGAGGAGGAGGAGGAGGAGGAGGAGGAGGACGACGACGACGAGGAGGAGGAGGAGGAGGAGGAAAGGCCGCCCAAGCCCTTCGGAGAAACCCTCCGGAGCCAGCGCAGGCCTCGGGCGGAAGGGGCCGAAGGGCCCCCGTGGAACGGGCCGGGCCGTCCGCGGAGCGCGCCCGCGCGCCCGCCCGCCGCCCGCCGCCCGCTCCCAGCAGCACCGGGCTGGGCTGGCCGGCCCTCGGCCCGCGCGCCCTCGCCGGTCCGGGCGCCTTCGGCCACCCCTTCAAGCAGTGGTTATGAGGAGAGGAATGCTCTTGCCGTCCTCGTCGACCATTGTGAGCGGGTCGGTCATACTTCCTTGTAAATAATATAATTAGGAAAATTAATCATATTTAGAATATAACTATTAATATTATTAACAAAATTTTTTGCAACGGCAAGTTACATTTTGCCCCGCAAGAGGGGAGGAGGAGGAGAAAATTGGAGGAGGAAAGGAGGAGGGCGAGGAGGAGGAAGTAGGGAGGAAGGAGGAGGAAGGAAGGAGGAGGAGGAGGAGGAGGAGGAGGAGGATGGAATAAAAGAGGAGGAAAAATAGAAAAAAGAAAAGAGGAGAGGAAGAGACTGAGGAGAGAAGGGAGGAGGGGGAGGAGGAAGGAGGAGGAGGGAGGAGGAGGAAAAAGAGGAGAGGAGGGGAGAGGAAGAGGGAAGAGGAGGAGGAGGCAAGGAGCGAGAGGAGAGGGGAAAGTTGGAAAGGAGGGAAGGAGGAGGAAGGAGGAAGAGGAAGGAGGGGAAGGAGGTAGGGGGGTGGGGGGCGTGGAGAGCGAGGGGGGTGGAGGAGGGAGACGGAGCCGCCCGCCCTTGTGGCCAAAAGGGCCGGTCGGGAGAAAGAAATGCACGAGAGAAGGCCACCTGGGGCTCCGAAGGGGCATGCAAGGTGCACGTTTCTCCCCCCCCCGCCATCGTCCCCCCCTCTATGAATCAAGCAGCGGCGATGCGTCCTGGCGTGCCGATAGGCCCACCAGGGAATGTTCTAAGAGCCTTGTGCGGTTCGCACGGAGTGCTCTCAGAACATGTCTGGGTGGGACTGGTCTTGTTGACACCTCGGGCTCACTTTCTGAGAACATCGTTTGTGTTTTTTCAAACATTCCTGGGTTCTGAGAACATGACGTGGTAGGCCTATACGAATGCCCGGGCAGTCGGTCAATCCCTGCACGGATACCCAGATATCCAACGCATTGAAAAAAAAACAAGACGGAGGGCTCTCGCAATTTATGACCACTACAGGGTCCCTCGCCAGGTTCTGGAACCGTCGAAAAGCGACTCAGGATGAAAAGCCGACCCTCGGGAGAGGGTCGAGGCTTCCGGGGACCCCACATTGAAAACAATCGACATCCGATCGGTGTCACACTAACATACTTATACTATGTGTGCATCGCCCCCCCAGGGGCGACGCGCGCACCTAGAAATCTCATAGTACATGCGCCGTGGTAGGTGCTTTTGTGGCCCACACCGCTCGGGAGACGATGTACTGCAATATGGGTATACTACATGTTCGGGTGGGACGCGCGCCTCCAAGGCGGACGTATGGTATTAGTCTGTCTCCGTGCGTCCTATCGGATCTCTGGGACTCCCTCCCTCCCAAGCTCCCGGGAGCACGGGCGGGCCGGGCTGGGCGGCCTCCTGGCCGGCGTCGCTCGCCAGACGAGAGGGCAGGGGGAAGGGGGGGGGATGCCCGGGGGAGGGGGAGGGATGGGCGGGGAGGGCAGGGAGGGCAGGGGGGAGAGAGGGAGGCAGGGGGGCGGGGGGAGGGGGTCGGGGCAGGGACGGGACGGCAGGGAGAGGGAGCTGCAGGGAGAGGGAGGGAGAGGGAGGAGGACAGGGAGGGCAGGGAAGGCGGGGAGGGGGGGAGGGAAAGAGGAGAGAGAGGAGAGGGCCCTGCTTCATCTGTGTGTGATCCTAAACGTAAAAATGTAATGATGCTGTCCAGCTTCAAGGTTGGGTGGCCCAGCCAGAAATCGGCATTTGAAAACCTCCTCCCGTTCACTAAATTTCCCTCCGTCTCCTCTCCACCCGTCCCCTTCCACCTCCGATCGCCCTTCCCTTTTCCCCCCTACCCCTCCGCCCTGTCCTGACCATCGCCCACTCTTCCTCGTCCTCTTCCCCTTCGGCTGCTCTTACTTACCCCCGCTCCTCATCGCCCGCTCCTGCCCCCCCCCTCCTTTCCTCCCCTCCCTCCTCCCGTCGTCTGCCTCCTCCCCCTCCAGCTCCTCCCCCCCTTCCACACCTCCTCATCCATCCCTTTTCTCTTCGTCCTGCCCCACCCCCCCCTCCCTCCACCCCCTTCTGTCGCCCCGTCTCCTCCTCCCGGAGGCTTCCAGGACACTACGGGGCCCCACGAGTGTATCCGAAGAAACGTGCGAAAGCACACGGAGATGTGACAGGTGTACGCAGGTAAGTGCCTACCTCCATTTCCCTCCCCGAGATCCGACCTCGTGGATATTCGCTCGAAGTCTCGGCCCCATCTCTCTGCCCAGTCTCTCGAGGCGCGTCGATCCGCGAGGGCCCCCGGGGGTTCGAAGCTCGGGCGAGAGAGCACCCGCCGCCACACATGTCGGGCAGGCGGCGGGGAGGCACGCACAGGGAGGCGTCGAGGGACGCACCTTCGGGGCGTGGGGGCGGCAGTCTGAGGTTCCCGGGCAGCCTCTGCAGCGGAAGCCCATGCCAAGGAGCACCCTGGCTGCCTCCAGGGTGCCCTGGGTTTCTCGGGTGTCGATGGTGCTGCTGTGGGAAGCGCGACGCTCCCACACCGCAAATCCACGGACGTCCTGGGATCTCGGGGTTGTTTGTGGAAGGTTTCTTGTGGTCGGGGCCCCTACTGAAGCGGCTCTTTCGGGGGTGCGGTTTGCCACCCCCTCCCCTGAGGCCCGCCCGATGTTCTGTTGCACGGCCCCGCGGCTGCGTGCTGGACCCCTTGGGCGCTCACGAGGACCGCTCATCGTCCCGAGCAGTTTCCTGATGGCCCTTGGGCCCGTGGAGGGCCCCCAGAGGAGCCCGAAGTCGGCGAAAGCAACCTCCAGGAAGCCCTCCTAGGGTAAATTTCGATCTGATCGATGGGCTCGGTATCGATGCCGGCTGGCTCGATCGGATCCGATTCCGATAATCTGACGATCGGATGCAGCCCAATGTTTGCATGGCGTTACTGGTCATCCTGGCCCAGCCGATCCGATCCGTTCCGATTCCGCGCCGGCGCGGTCCGACCCGACGCCCGTGCCGATCCGACCCAACTTCTCGATTCGATGCGGATTGGTCGTGCGACCACGAGCCTGGCCCGGACCACCGTGTCTTCTGCTCCTGGACCTGTTATTCCTCCTGCCAACTGGCCGTAAGTCGGGCCTGTCCCTCTACAGGAGGAATATTCAAAAATAGTGAAAAATAGTATGGTGACGATTTGTTGACTATTTCTTATTATTTGGGGTATATGTTTGGGGTATTTCTAACTGTTCGCCAAAAGACCCCCCGTAGGTGGACATGCCCGACCTAAAGCTGGCCACGGCGCAGTCTCCCTCCTGGGCTGCGTGGATACGCGGCGCTCGTCCTGTCCATCCTGTGCAGCGAAGGTCAAGCAGTGGCGAAGCGTCCTGGCTCGCCGATAGGCCTGCCAAACACTGTTCTAAGAGCCTTTTGTGGTTCCCGCCAATTCCCGCCCAGCTACCACCTGCGGTCGAACCGCAAACGGCCCATGCCCGGATGATCCGTCGCGGTAAGCTTCCGACAGCGCTCTGGACGAATTGGTCTCGACCAGACTTCGGCATCCGGTCGCGAGTTCCTGTACCGAGCGAACCGTCGGCGCTTTCGAAACCCCAGTTTTGACCCCGACGCAGCTCGGCCCCCTCTGGTCGCGACCGACATTCGGCGCGGCCGAAATCCGGTGCCGGACAAATCGCGTCCCGAAGGATTTGGGTAAGGCTGGCTGGCCCGGCGGGGTCCCTCGGCCGGCCCGCCGCCGCCCCGCCGGCGATGGCCGGGATACGGCCAGTGCCTGGCGGCGGCCGCTCGCCGCAGGGCGGCGGCGGCGGCGGCGGCGGCGGCGAAGCCCCCCGCGCTGCAGGCCAGGGCGGGGGAGGGGGGGGGGGGTCGCGGCTCCAATGCAGCCACAGAGGGTCGGTTGCGGATCGCTCATCTTTCCCTCCTCCCCTCCTCCTCCCTCCGCCCTCCTCCCCTCCTCCTCTCCTCCTCCTCCTCCTCCTTCCTTAGCTCCTTCCTCCTCCTCCTCCTCCTCCTCCTCCTCCTCCCTCCTCCAAATTACTCTTCCTTCTCCTCATCTCCATTTTCTCTCCCTCCCCCTCCTCCTACGCTTCCTGTCCCTACTCCCTCCCTGCTTTCTTTTTTTTGCTTTCTGCTTGCTGCTGGCTGCGCCTCCTCCTCCGTTTCGCCTATGCCTCTCCTCCTCCTCTCCTCCTCTCCTCCTCCTCCTCCTCCTTCCTCCTCCTCCTCTCCTCCTCCTCCTCCTCCTCCTCCTCCTCCTCCTCCTCCTCCTCCTCCTCCTCCTCCTCTTCCTTTCCTCCATTCATGTATAAAGAGCTCCTCCCTGTCTTACCATGCGAGCTTTCCTCAAGTTGGAAATGTGCAACAGTTCCAAGAATGGTGGGCGGCTTGTTTTCAAGAAGTTGTTCTCGCTTGAACGCCGTGCACATTCGTCTGAAAAGTTTGAGGCCGATTCAAGGGTTCGTATGGTTGAAGTCGCAGGAATGGTGAATGGTGCTCTGGCACGATGGAGGAGTGTCAGGACGCAGCACTCATGTTGTTTCCCGGCGTGGAAGTCCAAGGAAAGATGTTTTGGCATGGTCGAGGATTCTCAGACGGTTGTCTTCCAGTGGAGATGTTTTCGCAATTGTAGGGACCCACGCAGAGGGAATTTGCAGGGAGGGGTTATTGCACTATCGTTGACGCGTCTTGGGTTTACACTGATCCTCCTCTTCCTCCTCCTCCTCCTCCTCCTCCTCCTCCTCCTCCTCCTCCTCCTCCTCCTCCTCCTCCTCCTCCTCCTCCCCTCTGGATTAGGAGGCTGCCTGACTGCATTTGGTTTGGCGATGGCTACCTGGAGCCCCTCCGCGGGCCGCCTTGGGGCGTCGTGGATCCCTCTTGAGGCTATCGTGGGCGCCGCTTGCAAGCCGTCTTTGGCCCCTCCTCCTCCTCCTCCTTCTCCTCCTCTTGTTTCTTTTTTTTTATTCTTTTTTTCTTCCTCCTCTCTCCTCCTCCTCTCCTCCTTCTCCTTCCTCCTCATCTCCTCCTCCTCCTCCTCCTCCTCCTTCCTACCCTCTGATCAGGAGGACAGAAACACACAGGACATACTCAATCGGACGAGATGTCCCAGAAAACATTGGAAACTATGGAAGTGGGGGGGGTGTTACCTACAGAGACCAAAATGCACACAAATAATTCATCCCGGCAAAGCAACCTAACAGCGATGTGTAGGAGCATATCTGGAAGCATTCCCTTTAAGATTCAGATGATAATCCAGTTGTAGAATTCTGCTGTTCTCGCAGTCGTAGTCGCATTCGCGATGACAGTCGCAGTGGCAACGGCAGTCGCAGTCACAGCCTCAGCCTCAGCCTGCCTCAGCCTCAGCCTCAGCCTGCCTCAGCCTCAGCCTGCCTCAGCCTCAGCCTCAGCCTGCTTCAGCCTCGGCCTCAGTCTGCCTTCAGCCTCGGCCTCAGCCTCAGCCTGCCTCAGCCTCAGTCTGCATCAGCCTGAGCCTCAGCCTCAGCCTGCCTCAGCATCAGCCTGCCTCAGCCTCAGCCTCAGCCTGCCTCAGCCTCAGCCTCAGCCTGCTTCAGCCTCAGCCTCAGTCTGCCTTCAGCCTCGTCCTCAGCTTCAGTCTGCCTTCAGCCTCAGCTGCCTCAGCCTCAGCATCAGCCTGCCTCAGCATTCAAAGTGTGGCACGGGAATGGAGTTCTGGGAACTCGAAGAACACG
>CAUYUJ010015915.1:759296-828287 GCA_963575745.1 Prorocentrum cordatum | reverse complement strand
GGGTAAAAAGGGCGTAAACATTCACGTTCGGAGGACCGCGCAGTTTTCCTGGATCGGCGTTGGACCCCCTTCCCTAGCGCGCGAGGTATGCTAGGGGAGGCGCTGAAGGCGCCGCAAGGGGGATCAGGCGCCGATCCTAGAAATCCGCGCGGGCCTCCGAAGGCTCCTGCTTACGCAGCGTGTTACTCCAGCAGCCGCAGCGTTCGTGGCTGTGAGGAAACGCACCCTGGGTATCGATGTTTGTCTTCGGCGGCGAGCGAGGGGGGGGGGGAAGCGAGAAGGAGAAGGCCTCCTCGGAAAGCGGCGGGGCTTCTCAGGAGCCCTCGCGCCCTCTGTCTTCGGGGGAAAAGGGTTAAAAACTTATCAGAAGGCTGGGACACTCCCGAGCCTTCTGAGAAGGCCGTCCCTTCTCTTTCCCACCTTCGCTCGCCGCCGACATGTATTTTGAGCGGTGGTCATGGCCAACACGGGGCCACATAGTCACGTTGGGTCACGGGGTCAACACGGGGTCACACCAGCCCCGCTGGGCTCCCGGAGGCTCCCCCCGAAGGCTCCCCCCGGGCGCGCCGCCTATTTTTGTCTCCCTGGGGAGGCGCTGGACTCCACTGTTCGGGGGGGGCCCGTCCTCCTGCAAATCGTGGGGAGGCGTGGGGGAGGAGGGCCCCCAGAAAGCAGCCGGGCGACCGATGTTGGGCCGAGCTCCACAAGAAGCAAAGTTTTTACGGTGCCAGCTATATGGGTCCGGGTCGTATCTCCGAGCCTTTTATGGCTTCCGCCAGCGTGAAATACAGTCGGCCCCGATTAGTGGGTCGACCCTGCCAAAGCAAGAGTACCCTTCTGTCCTGGGTCTCGCGACCCGCGCCTCCTACGTTCCTGTGGCAATGTGGCTCTCGGAAGGGTCTTGTGTCCTCTCGCGTGCCCTCTCCAAACAAGTCCGACTGTACGGGGGCGGGAGGAACAGAAGTTTGCATCAAGTTTGCGGTGCAGCCCTCAGGGGTCCGCAGACACCTCACTCGCAGCGGCCAAGTGAGTCTCATACGTTGCAGTCGCTACGCCTTCTGCAATCATCACTAGGAAAGTTTCCAGGAACGGTTCCCACTCGCCTTCCCAAGTCGGGCGAAATGTCGAAATCTTGCCAGGAACCAGGGTCAAGTGCGGATCCTGCGTCAGTGGCGCGCCTGTAGGCCGTGTATTCCTCGACCATGTTAGCCAACTGCTCATTCTATTCATGCGTCGTGGCCCCTTCCGTGAACCAGTCACCGCGCATATTGACAATCAAGTCGTTGCATATCCGCCTGGTGGAACGCGGGTGGTATGTCCATCGCAAGATGAACTGGCTCCTGCTCCACACTGGGTTGCCAGGCCCAACAAGGCCGTCGTTGGAGGGGCGGAGGGGGACCCCATCCATAGGAAACCATGGAGCCGCCGTCTCCCGCAGGGGCCCCGCCAGCTCTGCGCGAGGGGCCCAGTGGGCAGCACGTCCAACCGCGTCGGGCACGGCGTCGGCAGTCGCCTCCCTCCACGCCTCCGTCACAGGGGAGCGCCGCATCCGCCTCTGCGGGGTCCTTCTCGACAGCCAGGGGGTCCCGCACGGCGTAAATGAGCTCACTGAAGGCTCACTGAAGGCACACGTTCTTGGCGAAGGCAAAAGACAGGTCACCAACGACAAACACATGTGTTTTCGAGGCAAGCTGGCATTCGGAAAAGGTGTGCCTTCCAAAGTGTGTGCCTCCAGTAAAAAAAAGCCTTCAACAAATGGAAGCAGACGACCTTCTCGGAAGGTTCGGAAGTCACCCAGCCTCGGGAGAAGTGTTCTAAGTCTTCCCGGAGGACAAACACAATTCCCCAGAAGGCGCGAGGGCTTCTGAGAAGCCCCGCCGCCTCCTGAGGAGGCCTTCTCCTTCTCAGTTCCCCCCCTCGCTCGCCCCCGAACGGAGCCCTCGTGACGCGAACAGAATGGACGGCGGCAAATGTTGTCATGTTTAGAATACGAAAAGGCATACACATCAGAGTGAGAGGCCGAACGGTCATTCAATGCTCTTGGTTGCGTGGCTGAAGTGGGGATCCCTGGTGAGGGTTCTGCTTGTTGCGTTGCTGTTTGTTGGTTGTCGTCGTCCCACCCGCGACCCCCCCCTCGACCCACCCCACGACACACCCCGCGACCCACCCCGCCACCCACCCGCGACCCAACCCGCGACCCACCCGCGGCCCACTCCGCGACCCACCCGCGACCCACCCGCGACCCACCCGCGACCCACCCGCGACCCACTCCGCGACCCACCCGCGACCCACCAGTGACTTTTTTGCGATTCACCCGCGACCCACCCCAAGACCCACCCGCGACCCAACAGCGACCCACCCGCGACCCATTTGCGACCCATCCTCGACCTACCCACATTGGTTTAACGAAAAATCAGCGCTTGCGGCGGGCCCGTTGTCAGAGTGAGGGGGCCGAACTGTCATTCATTGTCCCTGGGTGCGTGGTTGAAGTGGGGATCATTGGTGAGACTTCTGCTTGTTGCGTTGTTGTGGTTGGTGTTGTTGTTGTTGTTGTTGTTGGTGTTGTTGCTGTTGATGTGGTTGTTGGTGTTGGTGTTGTTGTTTTTGTTGTTGTTGCTGCTGTTGTTGATGTTGTTGTTGCTGTTGTTGTTGGTGTTGCCATTGTTGTTGTTGTTGGTGTTGGTGTTGGTGTTGTGGTTGTTGTTGTTGTTGTTGTTGTTGTTGTTGTTGTTGTTGTTGTTGTTGCTGTTGTTGTTGTTGTTCTGGTTGTTGTTGTTGTTGGGGGTGGTGGTGTTGTTGCTGCTGCTGTTGTTGTTGTTGTTGTTGCTGTTGATGTTGTTGTTGTTGTTTGTTTGTTTGTTTGTTCGTTTGTTTGTTTGTTTGTTTGTGTGTCTGTTTGTTTGTTTGTTTGTTTGCTTGTTTGTTTGTTTGTTTGTTGTCGTCGTCCCACCCGCGACCCGCCCGCGACCCACCCCACGACCCACCCGCGACCCACCCGCGACCCACTCGCGACCCAACCCGTGTGTGTCTGTTTGTGTGTGTGTGTGTCTGCTCGTGTGTGTGTGTCTGTCTGTGTGTGTGTGTGTCTGTCCGTGTGTGTCTGTGTGTGCGTGTGCCTGTAGGTGTGTCTGTGTGTGTCTGTCTGTGTGTCTGTCTGCCTGTGTGTCTGTCTGTGTGTGTGTGTCTGTGTGTGTGGCTGTCTGTGTGTGGGTGCGTCTGTCTGTGTGTGTCTGTCTGTGCGTGTGTCTGTGTGTCTGTGTGTCTGTGTGTCTGTGCGTCTGTGCGTCTTTGCGTCTGTGCGTCTGTGTGTCTGTGTGTCTGTGTGTGCGGGTGTGTGTGTGTGTGCGCGTGTGACCGCCGCAAGATGGCAACGCCCAAAGTGGACGCGAAGATGTGTTGGTTCGACAAACTTGTTTGAGGACCGAGAAATATCAGGAGGGAAAAACACGCAGACATAATTAAGCGTATATTCCCAGGAAAAGATGGGAAACATAGGAAGTGGAGGGGAAGACAAAAACTTGGCAGCTGTGGGGATAATATGGGGAATCCTGGGACTTGTGAATATTTATTTGTGTATTCCTGGGCCCCTTCTCTCGGGTCTGGCGCGCCAGCTCCTCGAAGTGGGGCGCAGCAGTCAGGCAGGACCTTCCCTTCCTCCTCCCCTCGCTGCTCCTGCGCGCGGGCGGGCGGGAGGGAGGGCCGCAGCCATGTTTTGCCTCTGGCCAGTCTGAAGAGGCGCCGTGGCCGCCGAAAGCTCACCCGGAGCGCCTGGGAAAACGACCCAGAGATCCACCGCATTGAAAACATCAAGACGGAGGGCTTTCGCAACTTACGGCCTCTAGGGGCCCTCGCTGGGCCCCGGGACCGTGAAACAACGACTCAGGATGAAAAACCGGTCCTGGGCAATGGGTCGAGACTTCCGGGGACCCCGCATGGAAAAAAATCACGACATCGGATCTTTGGGGAGCTGTCCCCATCATTGGCTTGAGATCCCCGTGTGCTGGATTGTGCTGTAGGTGGCGGCGCGGCAGCTCTGCCAGCGTTGGGCACCGCGGCGCTGGCGTCCACGGTGATGCCACATCCGTCCCACCCACGGTGGTGTCCCATCCGCGGGCGCGCAAGCCGCCAGGCGGCCCGCGAGGCCGTCGCACTCGGCCACCGCATCGAGCGCATCCAAGGCAGCACCGTGGCCCGCGCGGAGCTCCTCCACCTGCCACCTGCTCGGCGGGGCGCTCCGCAAGCTTGTCCGACGAGGCCTTGGTCCAGACTCGCCGCTCCTGCCGCGACATCGCCTTCGCCTGGCGCCCTCCAGGGGCGCCTCCTGCAGCCACCATGCTCGCACCGCCCGCCTCGCCAGGGGGAGCTCGAGCCAGTTTGAGCCAAAATGGCTACGGATCTCACGGGGAGGAGGTGGAGGAGGGGAGGCTGGAGGAGGAGGAGGGGGAGAGGGAGGAGCGGGAGGAGGAGGAGGAGGAGGAGGAAATGGAGGCTGGCGCTGAGGAGGAGGAAGAGTTGGCAGGGAGGGGAACTGGGAGGGGAGCAGGGGAGGAGGAGGAGGAGGAGGAGGAGGAGGAGGAGGAGGAGGAGGAGGAGGAGGGAGGAGGAGGGTGAGGAGGAGGAGGAGGAGGAGGAGGAGGAGGAGGAGGAGGTGGACGAGGTCGAAATGGCGCCCCACTTACGGTTTCAGCGGGCCCGGCCGCATAGCGGCGGCGCCGCGCCCATTATACACGTAAGAATGACCCTTCGCCGGAGTGACCTTTGGTGCTGGCCCACAGGGTGTCGGGAGATTTGCCTTGTGGAATGAGCTTGACCTCGCGTCGGCACCCGCATCGCGTTATTACGCTCGCATCTGAGCGCGCCAGGTTTGGGCCCACCCTTGGCAATCGACAGCAACGCATACGCGTCGAACCCTACAGCTTGCATTGGTTATCCGAGGGGGAGCCGGTCGACCAGACGGCATTTTTTCCGGCTCAGGACCAGTCCCGAATCCCAGCCCAAATCCCAAAACGTCTGGCTTGAATATATTTGGATATGTTTGGATATCTTCGAATATGTTTGAAAATGTTTTTCGAACCAATGGGGATTTCTACTAGTATAAGATATCCAAAGATATTCAAACATATTCCGGGCTCTCGGATGGGGCCGGTTTTGGCCATGGCGCCAGGCTTGGTCAGACGCCATCGCGATGCAACCCGGCAGTGCCAGACCTCATCGCGGCGGCCCCCGGCAGCGTCTGCTTTCGCAAGCCCTTCGAAGTGCCATTCGGGGCGCTCGAATTCAATCGGCGGAATTCCGCGGTTGCCCGCTGGCGCAAAAAATCTTTCGAGTGGCGCCCCGCCGATCGTTGATGCGGCACGGCAGCGCCGGCTTGCGCGATTGCGTTGGGCCCCCGCGGGCGCCCCTGAAGCCGCGCACCAAAGGTCACTTTGGCCTAGGGTCACTCTTACGTGTAGTCCCACGAAAGTCGAGGCCCCATAGGGAGCTCCACCTGCGGTCTCAGGGCCCGACCGTATGGCGGCGCGCGTCCATGTTTGCACGTCTCTCACGAGGATCGCCAGGGATGTGCAGGACAATTGTTTCTCGGGGCGTTTTTTGGAAGGCCCTCGGCCACTTGGAACCGCGCTTCGGCGGTCTTGTGGCTTCCTGGAGATATGCTGGAGGCCATGTTGAGCGAAACTGGGTTCTCTGTCTTTCTGGTCGATGCTGCTACAAGCCATGCTCTTGGGCTATCTGGGACAATGTGTGGGCCATCTTTTGGATAATCTGCCTCCTCGCGGTCTTCCCCGCCCCGTCCAGGCCCAGGGGAGGGGGAGGAGGGAGGGGGGGGGTTCTCGCGCCAGGAGCTGCGTCGCGCACCCCCGCCCGCTAAGTATCCCGCTGCACGCGCCGCCCCCCTTGGACAGAGCACTGGCGGAGGCATCAGCTCGACGGCGGCTGGGAGTCCATCCAGGCGCCAGGTGCGCCACGCTTGGGCGCGCCAGGTGCACCTGGGGCCCAAGCTTGAGTCGGGCACGTCCCTCTACAGGGGGAACATTCAAAAATAGCCAAAGCATCGTCTGGGGACGATCTGTAAAGTATTTGTTGATTGTTGTTTTGAGCATTGCTCGAGTATTTTGCATTTTTTCGTCCAAGATCCGCCCGTATGGGGGACACGCCCAACTTGAACCTAAGCGTACCAGGCGCGCACGGTGCTCCCGCTGCGCCAAGTGCGTCGCGTGCTCCCATCTGACAAAATGTCCCCTGCTACCGCCCTCCCCACGCACGCGCGCGCGCGCGGACACGCACCACCCTCCCAATCACCCCGCATTCACATGCACGCACGCGCGCACAGACAGACACACAGAAATTGTCCTCCACCGGCGATGTGGCACCACAATCGCAAGGAATTCAAGAAGGGCTGCGTCATAGTGAATTGCCCATCCGCGTCGGAGCCAACCCCGTCAGTCAGTGAACGCGGTACCGACAAGGGGGCGGCCCAGAGGCGAGCGTGTGCAACGGCGGACTGCTCAGAGGCTGCCAGGAAGAGAGGCACCGACCGCGGTGGGAACGCGCAGGCGACGTCGCGATAGGCGTGCAGCCGAGCTGCGGCTGGTGCTCCAGCTGCGGATGCTCAGTATGGCCGCGCACGGGCGAGGTGCCCAGGTGCAACGCGAGCGAGGCTGTGTGCGAGCCCGAAGGAAGGATGCGCCGGAGACCGGCCGCGCAGGCAGGTGCGGGCGGATCCCGAGGCGGAAGGGTTGGCTGGCAGAAACCCGCAGCGACAAGAGCACCACCAAGGCATGTGCCGCGGCTGCGGGTGCGCCGGCGCCAGAAGAGAGGCAGAGTCGGGTATAGCATAGCCAGGACCTCTGGTAATAGGGGAGCCCGTCAGTGATAGGAACCCGAAGCCAAACAAATGTGGTGCCAGCCTGCAACTTTACGCCAGGTCTGCCGCAGCCCGTGTTTTTGCGGGTGGCGGCAGTTCCAGAGAGGGAGTGGGGCGGAGAGGCTTCCCCCAGCACGCATCACTGAATCAGGTCCCACCAAACCCAGTCCTGCCAATGCCCGAGACAGACAGAGTTCCAGACAGGGAATCGGGCGGGAGAGGTGTCCCCCAGCACACAGCACTGAACCAGGTCCCATGAAACCCTGTGCTGCGAATGCCCGAGAGAGAGCGAGAGAGCTGACAGGGACCCACACACGCACACGCACGCACACGCACATCTTTTGTCTAGCGGCATGGTGGCGGCACCACGGCGATTACAGGCGGGGCACGCTTCCAGTGTTAAGTCGGGCACGTCCCTCTACAGGAGGAACATTCAAAAATAGTCAAAAATAGTCTGGGGACGATTTTAGACTATTTTCAACTATTTCTGAGTATTTGGGGCTTTTTTTGCAACTTTCGCTTAAAATCCGCTTGTAGGAGGACGTGCCCGACCTAATTCTAGTGTAATTGCCACCTGCCGTTGCAGAGGGGTGGGCCTGGAAGAAGAGCAGAGGCACGCAGAAAAACGCGAGACCGCAAACGCACAGGGCAAACGCCGACGAGACACTCACACGCACACTTTTCCAACCGGCTTCGCAGAGGGTCCCCAGGCGCGGGCAGCAGATGAAAGAGCGAATTCGGGAACCTCGAGACGGGGGTCAGTGCAGACGGGGGTCAGCCAGAGCGCCGGATCTTGCAGTATCCTGCAGCGCCAGGGTCGCATTGACCCGGGTTTGGGTGCAGGATCCTGCAGGGTCCTGCAGGATCCTTCGCATTGACCCGGGTTTGGGTGCAGGATCTTGCAGGATTTTGCAGGCCTGATTGACCCGGGTCTGGATTGACCCGGGTCAGAAGATCCCCGACGAATCGCGACCGAGCATTGTCGATAGCGCAGCGTACAAGCGACGCATTCTGCAACATGCAAGCGATGGGTGAGTTAGAGGAGCTGCAAGTCCAAACAGAACATGCAGCGGCCAGAAGACAAGGATAAGTGAATTCAAGCCCGACAGCACGGGGCTAATTGCGGCCACTGGCTCACCAGAGCGGTGTTAGACATTGAAGCGCAAATGATACATGCTGCTAGGCAGATTGGTGTTGTAGACACTCACACGCACATGCAAACACACACACATACGTATACACGCGTACTTCTCCTTCGATGCGTTGGAGGATCAGGATCAGGAGAATGACAGTAAAGATCCGTATCATTAGCAGGATCGTGGCTGGGATGAGGGGTATCAGCAGGACAGAAGGGCGACGACCAGCAGAAGCAATATAAAGGAGGATCCTCTCCAGAGGCAGCAGCAGGAGGGAGAGGAGCGGAGCAGAGCGATGAGCCGCATCAGGAGAAAGGGGGAAAAGTGACCATGATGAGAGCCGAGACGAGGAGTGGAATTAGCAGCAGCAGCAGCATCAGGATGATTCATTGTTGATGCTCCTGATGCTGATTGTCCTCGTCATGCTGCTGCCTCTTCTTCGTATTGTTATTTTTATTATTATTATTTATATTACTATCATCATTAGTATTATTATCCTTCTTCGTCTGCTGCCGTTACGCATCATGCCGGTGCCGCTCCGCCTCATGGGAAGGAGGACGGCCGTGGTGTAGCAGGATGAGGACGAGAACAGGCAGCATCATCAGCCGGCCACACAAGGGTATGGAGGAGGAGGAGGAGGAGGAGGAGGAGGAGGAGCGGCCAGGGTTTTCCTACTGTTGCTGCTGCTGCTGCTGCTGCTGCTGCTGCTGCTGCTCTTCTGCCTCCTCCGCGTGCTGCTGCTCATCTTCCGTCGCCATTGTTTGGCTCAAGGCCGCTCCCAGGGCTTTGTTCTGCACATTGTCATTTCCTTCTTTCTACACTCGGCGGGCGAATGGCAAGGGCGCATGTTGTCCTCCTGCTGAGCCTGCCTGCTGCACTGTCCCTGCAGCGCGAAGGAGGAGTAGACCTGGATCACGCCGAGCCCGGGTGCTACGTGAGGATCTTGGAGACGAGCCTGTGCGCCAACCAGAAGCTGGCCGAGACGTACAGGGACTGGGCCCTCGAGGAGGACCCCGCGTCGAGGACCGCCGTCGGGTGCCGGGCCGTCGGGAGCCGGCTGGACCTCAAGTGCGGCCTCGGCTTCGGCAGCGTGCTGACCACCCTCAAGAAGGGGCCTCGCCAGGTTTGAGTCGGGCGTGTCCCTCTACAGGGAGAAAACTCGAAAATAGCCCAAACAAATAATCTGGGGACGATTTTAGTAGTTGTTTTTGCTATGTTTAAATATGTTTGAATACTTTCTCACAAAATCAGCCTGCAGGGGGACATGCCCGACCTTACGCCAGGTCGAGGTCACGCCCGCCGACGAGAGGGCCCGGGGGAAGAGGGCAGCGCAGGACGCGAAGGCCCTGCTGATGGCCGAGGCCGCGCGGAACGCGGAGGCGGAGGCCAGGTGGCGAGCGGAGGGGGAGGCGCAGGTGCAGAGGCAGGCGGAGGACCGGGAGTCGGAGCTGCGGAGGCGCGGCCAGGAGCTGGAGCAGATGCGGGCGGAAGAGGCGGTGAACGCGGAGAGCAGGAAGAGGCAGGACGCCAAGAGGCAGGAGGAGAGGGAGGCGCGGGCGCGGAGGGAGACCGACAAGCAGCTCGACGCGGAGCTAGAGGCGGACGCCAGGAGAGCAGCGCAGGCGGAATTCGAGGTCCGGAGGGCCAAGTACGAGGCGCAGAAGGCCCACGTCAAGGCTCAGGCTGTCTACGCCGCGGTGCACACTCAGAGGGCCCAGGCCGAGGCGAAGTAGGCCGAGCGGAAAGCGGAGGCGAAGGCCGAGGCCAAGAAGCCACGGCGACTGCGCACGAGCGCCAGCGCCTGCGCCAGCGCCTGTACCAGCGCCAGCGTAGCGCCGTGGTCGCCGGCGAATCGGCTTCTTGCGGCTTGGTCCGAGGGGGCGACGTCTGCGTCCACCGCATTGGTACAAAGCCCACCCACGCCTCTTCGGAACTGGGACCAACTCTATGGAAGCCCACGCACTCTTCTCCGGAACCGGCCGCCTCGCCCCATCCCTCTTGCGCGAGAAGCGCCCTCCCCCTTGCTCACCTCACAAAAGTGTGGGGAGGACGGGGGGGGAGTCACAACGCACCCCCGAGCCACAGCGACGACGCCGACAGCGCCGACGACGACATCGACGACGACTACCATGGCGACGACGACATCGACGACGACTACCATTGGACAAACGCGTTCTACTTCTCGCAAATAACCTGGATCCAACGCGGGGGATCTACGATACATTACATAGACGGATACAGATTTTGTTTCGGACGCTTGCGAGTAGGCACTTTGCAAGTAGTGGAACTCGCTCAGCGAACCATAGCGACGACGACGACGACGACGACGACGACGGCGGCGGTGGCGACGGCGGCGGCGGCGGCGACGACCATGGCCACGGCGTGGACGACGACTACGACGATGACGACACCGACCACGACGAGGACCACGCGTCGTCGTCGTCGGTTGTTCTCGTCATCGGCGTCGTCCGTCGTGGTCGGCGTCCTCGTACATTGTGAAGGCCTGACGGCCAGACGGCCAGTGCTGCCGACCCTGAAAGACATCGACGACGACCAGCCCCCTTGGGACTCCTCCCCACCTGGAGAGGACCCGAGGAGGACCGGCGCGCCGGAGGAGGACTTGCGTGGGAGAGGAGGACCCCCAGAGGCGATGCGAATCTGACCCCCCACCCCCGGGCCCCCCCCGCTCCGAGACGCACAAGATGGCCCCCAAGACACCCCAAGAGGCCTCCCAGACGCCCCAAGAAGCTCCCAGAGGCCCCCCAGGAGGGCCCCAAGAGGCAAAAGTCGCTCCATTCCCTAAGGGCAACGTATATGTTTCGCACATGTGTATGTGTGTGTGTGTGTCTGTGTATCTGTGTATCTGTGTGTCTGTGTGTTTCTGTGTGTCTCTGCGTGTCTCTGCGTGTCTCTGCGTGTGTCTCTGTGTGTGTGTCTCTCTGTGTGTGTCTCTGTGTGTCTATGTGTGTCTCTGTGTATCTCTGTGTGTCTCTGTGTGTCTGTGTGTGTCTGTGTGCGTGTCTGTGTGTGCGTGTGTGTCCGTGTGTGTGTGTCTGTGTGTGTCTGTGTGTGTCTGTGTGTGTGTCTGTGTCTCTGTGTCTGTGTGTCTGTGTGTCTGTGTGTCTGTGTGTCTGTGTGTCTGTGTGTCTGTGTGTCTCTGTGTCTCTGTGTCTGTGTGTCTGTGTGTCTGTGTGTCTGTGTGTCTGTGTGTCTGTGTGTCTGTGTGTCTGTGTGTCTGTGTGTCTGTGTGTCTGTGTGTCTGTGTGTGTGTGTCTGTGTGTGTGTGTCTGTGTGTGTGTGTGTGTGTGTGTCTGTGTGTGTGTCCTGTGTGTGTGTCTGTGTGTGTGTGTGTCTGTGTGTGTGTCTGTGTGTGGTCTGTGTGTGTGTCTGTGTGTGTGTCTGTGTGTGTGTCTGTGTGTGTCTGTGTGTGTGTCTGTGTGTGTGTGTCTGTGTGTGTGTGTCTGTGTGTGTGTGTCTGTGTGTGTGTGTGTGTCTGTGTGTGTGTGTGTCTGTGTGTGTGTGTCTGTGTGTGTGTGTCTGTGTGTCTGTGTGTCTGTGTGTCTGTGTGTCTGTGTGTCTGTGTGTCTGTGTGTGTGTGTGTGTGTCTGTGTGTGTGTGTCTGTGTGTGTGTCTGTGCGTGCGCGTACTTGGCCCCCAAGACTGCCCCAGAGGCTCCCACGAGGGCTCCAAGACGACCCAAGAGGGTCCCAAGACGGCCCGAGAGGCCCCCAAGATCGCCCAAGGACGAGCCCTGGAGGAGTTCCAGAGGTGGAAAGCCGTATTCAAATTCCGAGCTTTCGGCCCCAGAGGATCCCACGAGGCCCCAGGAGGTCCCCAGGAGGCCCCAAGAGGCCCCCTAAGAGGCACCAAGAGGCCCCCAAGAGACCCCCCATAGGTATACACGTATACTTATTATATATACATATATATGTATACAGATATAGCTATATATATATAGCTATCTATATATATATCTATATATATATGTATATCTATAGATCTATCTATATATATATATATATATCTATATATATATCTATATCTATATATCTATATATACATATGTCTATCTATCATATATATATATATATATCGACCTAGCTGAATATATATACATATATATATATCAATATTTCTATGTATCGATATATCGTCTATCTATGTGTGTTTATATATACCTATCTATCTATCTATCTATCTATCTATCTATCTATCTATCTATCTATCTATCTATCTATCTATCTATCTATCGGGGTACCATGGTGGCTTCAGGTCCCGCGGAGAGTCCTAGCCGTGCTGCGAATCTGCCTAGAGAGCCCCAGGACGAGTCTGGAGTGCCCCCACAGGCCCCCAAGACGTCCCCAGAGGCCCCCGAAACGACCAAGATGAGCGCAAGACGGCCCAAGCGGCCGCCAAGACGATCCAAGAAGTCTCCAAGAGGTCTCCCCAGAGGACCCCGAGGAGGGAGAATTGTTAATTTTCCTTGGTATTTCTTTATGTTTTTGGCCTTCTCGCCCTTTCGCCTTCCCGACGCTCCAAGACGGCACAAGAGGCCAGCCAGGACACCCCAAGACGGCCCAAAAGGCCCGAAAGACGCTCCCTGGACGGCCCAAGAGACACCCAAGACAGCCCAAGAGGATTCTTAGGCGGCCCCAAGAGGAGCCCTAGAGGACGACCAAACATTCAAAATCCAGTTTTCCGCCCCGCGAGGGCCCCAGGAGGCTCCAAGAGGGCCCGAAGAGGTCCCAAGAGGCCCTCAAGAGTCCCCAAGGAGATCCGAAGAGACCCCAAGAGGCCTCCAAAAGACTCCAAGAGGCGACAAATACAGGCCCCCAGAGACCCCCAAGAGAACCCCAAGAGCCCCCATGGAGCCTTCCGGCCACCACAAGCCGAGGAGGCCCGCTTGAGGCCTTCTTTTGCCCCCATATTCCAGACAAGGCTTTCCGGAACATGGGAAAGGGATCATGCGCCGCCGACATCGACGACGACGATCGCGCAAGGTACAGAGGGCAGGGGTCCAGGGTCCAGGGTGCGAGCGAAGAGGGCGCAGGAGCGCATGAGAATGATCAGAGGCCCCCCCATGTTCCAGAAGCGCGCTTCCGGAACATGGGGTGGGAGAAGACCCCGCCGTCCTAGTGGCAAGAATTACCCCCCTCTCAGCGACCAGGCCGTGCCCACAACTAGAACCTGAGCGCGCGCGAAGCGCGCGCGAAGGTTCTAGTGTGATTGGTGCGCCGACATGAGGCGGTGCCATGCGGACCCTGGAATTTGGGCATCAGTTGGAGCTCCCCATGAGGCTACGAACACTTGAAGGGTGTGCAGCAACGAGACGGTGGCATCTTGCGGGCCTTGGAGGTGGTGCTTCAGCTGACGCTCACTGTGGCGCCACGGAGTGCGTGAGGGATGTGCCGAATTGAGGCGGTGGCGCCATGCGTGCAAGGAGTTCGGGCCTTAGCGTCACGCGGGCCCTGCAGTTTGGGCCACTCGCGTTACATTCTGTCACGGTGCGCATGTGAATCCAGGTGCGCGGAGTGAGCGTGCCCTCAGGCGACATTGCGACAAAGCCCGTTTGTTTTCGAGATCAAACGGCGCGCAGTAAGCTCCGGAGGACGTTGAGTAAGCTAGTTCTGTTGCAAGAACAAGCGGGTGAGTACACCTCGACGGCGGACAAAGTCGTGCCATGAAGCAACACGGGCGGATGAAACGCTCACACCGGATGGGACAGAATATTGAGTAGGGTGCATAAGCCTATTCCACCGCAGTTGGACCCCATCTCCACTAATGGGAGCGCCTGAGCAGCCGGTGCCGAGGCGAGAGCGACATTCCTGAGTAAACAGCGAGGCAGTACGGAGCGAGAGCGTTGATATTGTTGTTGGGAGGCCAGCTTCAGCGGCGAGACACGAGGGCCATGCCTGTGTAAATGAAGAGGGCGAGGAGGCCCGGTTGTTAGCACCGAGGCGGCAGCACCAGTCCTGGATGAAACGCGAGAAGCATCGAGTGGGAGCGCCGTTGTTGTTTGGGGGCCGTTTTTGGCGCCGCCCAAAACGCTCGAGCGTCAGCATCGGTTTCAAAGAAAGTGTGTTGGCACCGTGGCATGAGTAGTATCACGTGCTCAGTGATAGAGATTCAAGAAGACAGTATCCCCGGAGCCAGGCGGCGCTTCCCAGTACGGCGGCCCCAGCGGGCACCGGCTGATGGTCCCGCCGCCGGGGTACAAGGCTCGAGGAGGAGGAGGAGGAGGAGGAGGAGGAGGAGGAGGAGGAGGAGGACCAGGAGGAGGAGGAGGAGGAGGAGGACCAGGAGGAGGAGGAGGAGGAGGACCAGGAGGAGGAGAAGGAGGAGGAGGAGGAGGCAGCAGCAGCAGCAGCAGCAGCAGCAGCAGCAGCAGACAGGAGGTGGATCCCCATGCCGTGTGCGGGACCGCCTTCGCGCGCGATCTCTGCGCGTGCTCGGGCGCACCGCCCGCCGTGGGCAGCGCCAGCAGATCGCAGAGCGAGCAACGCAGAGGGCGTCCTCCCGCCTCCCTCCCCCTGCCTCTCCCCACTCGCTCTGCACCTCGTTCCCCTCTCGCCCGTTCCTCCCATGCATCCCTCCTCTCTCTCTCTCTCTCTCTCTCCCTGTATCCCGATCCCCATGCTCCCTCCCCCTCCCCATGCCCTCTTCCCCCCGCCGCCCCTGCACCCTCTGGCCTCCCTACCTCCCTCCCTCCCTCCCTTTGCCTCTCCCTCCTCCCTCCGTCCATCTCTCCCGCCCCTCGCCCCTCCATCCCGCCGCTACCCCCTTCCTCCCATCCTTGCCCCCTCCACCTTTACTCCCTCTCCCTTCGTGTCCTCCCCTTTGCCCCCCTCCACATTGTGACCAGTTCATCCCCCGGACGGAGAAGATCTGCGGGCAGTATGGCTGTTTCGAGTGTTACGACATCTTCTGCGAGAGGCGCCCAGGGCGTGAGGCCGAGGAGGGAGGAGCCGGAGGTGGAGGGAGGGGGGATCGGATCGTCTTGGCAGGAGGAAGCGTCGTGCCCCGCAGCGCCGGCTGGGGCCCCCCCGTCGGGGAGCCGCAAGGATGGAGCACCGAGCTCCAGAAGCAGGCGGAGGAGGGAGGGCGGAGGGAGGAGGCAGAAGCCATGGCGTTGGACGAAGCAGTGAAGGCTCTGGGCCAGCTGCTTCTGTTTCGTGCGTGGCCGTCGCAACAGTGGCTTGGGCTTTGAGGGGGGGGGGGGGGCAGGATGCACACGGAAGCAGCAGGAAGAGGAGCTGCGTACCGAAGTCGCGGAACTGCAGGACGCGAGTACGTTGGAACTCGGGTTCGGCGACGACACTTTTTGACAGGCCCGTCCTGGATTTCAACTCAACGGTCCAGTTGTTATGACATGCTTGCAGCGGGAGTTCGCGTTCAATTCCAGATTGGGCCTCGTCATGTTTCCGAGGGGCCGTCAGGCCCAACCCGAGTCCCCCGAATCCGAGCCGTACGTCTCCCCGACACAGGCAAGGAGGAGGAGGAGGAGGAGGAGGAGCAGGTGGAGCAGGTGGAGGAGGAGGAGGAGGTGGAGGAGGAGGAGGGGGTGGAGGAGGAGGAGGAGGAGGAGGAGGAGGAGGAGAAGTCTTACGTCTCCCCGAATCCGGCGTTTCTGTGCATGTGAAGCTGTGGCCCCAGTTCTACTTACCTCGGCGCAGCTGGAACAGGCCAAGCGCGCCGCCGTCATCGAGCGGGCGGCGGGCGGGGAGCCTGGCGCGCCAGTGCCACGCCGTGCGTCGGACAGAGCGGTGGTGTCTGTTGCGCTTTGCAATCCGGTCGTTCGCATCAGCGCATCTCCACTGCAATCAGCGTCGGAATGGTCCATCGAAGGCGTCCCAGCGGGCCAGCGGCCTCTGATGATGTCGCGTCGCGACCTGCGGGAGCCAGCACGCCTCCCTCGCCCGGCTGTCATCGGAAGGAGGTTCCCAGGGGCCCTTGGAGGTCCCCAGAGGTCTCGCGAAGTACCTGGCCGTCTCCAGGGGACGGAGCAGGAGGAGAAGGAGGAGAAGGAGAAGGTCATCGTTTCGTGTTTGCGTTCCCGCGGCTGGTCTAAGCAAAGGAGGTACCCAAAGGTTCTCGGAGGTATACTCCCCAGGTATTCGATTTCCGTGGAGGTTTCTGGAGGGCCCCGAAGAGGGAGGAGGACGAGCAGGAGCTGGAGAAATAGGAAGACGAAAAGGAGCAAGAACAGGGCGAGGGAGGGAAGGCAGCGTTGTTGTTCAGCCTTGATGCCCGCCTCTGCAAGGAGGACGACGGGGACGAGGAGGGGGGCGAGAACGAGGACGAGGACGGGACGAGAATGAGGGGGACGAGGCGGAGGAGGAGGAGCTACCGGCAGAGTAACGAGGGCACCCACGGAGTTGCCAGGGCCACGAGCATAGCTTCGAGAGCCACCATTCGAGCTACGAGGGCCACCTGTCGAGGTATGAGGACCACGAGCTGAGCTACACGGACACCGAGCGGAGCTTCGAAGGCCACCAGCTGAGCCACCTGATCCCACAGGAGTATGAAAACCACCTGCGCCGCGTGGATTGCAACAGGAGCTTCGAAGGCCACCAGCTGAGCTTCAAGGGCCACCAGCTGAAGTACCAGTGCCGCCTGCCGACCACGGCTGCCGATCCACGAGGATCACCACCAGAACTACCAGGGTCACCTGCTGAGCTACGAGGACATCCAGCGGAGCTTCGAGGGCCACGAGCTGAGCTACTTGGGCCACCAGATGAGTTACGAGGGCAAACCGCTCAGCTACGAGGGCTACCTCGGCCACCAGCTGAGCCACCAGGGGCAGCCGCTTGGCTATGAGAGCCACCGCTAGAGCTACGACCTGCAGATCTACCAGGAACACCAGCTGAACTACGAGGGCTACAATCTGAGCTACTTCGGCCACCAGCTAATTTACGACGGCCGCCAGCGGAACTGCGAGGGCGATCAGCGGAGCCCCGCAGGCCACCAGAGCTACGAGGGCAACCATCTGAGCGACGACGGCCACCAAAAGTTTCGACCACGCGATTTTCGCAACACCGCAACCACCGACCGGGACAAATGGGACAGGGACAGTGACCTCCAGCCGCAGATCCGTACCACAGGGGCATTTTACGAGGCGGGCCGCATCTCCAATGACGAGTACAAACAGCACACCGCCACTGCGCACCGCCGACGCGAGGATTGTTTACGGCCCTACAGGAATTACCACACGATCCCCGCGTGCCACCGCACGACGATGGCCATCAGAATAGGCGCCCGTGACCTGCCTGAAGACATTTGATTACGAACCAGCCATTTAGGCCATCGGGCCTATAGCGCTTACTGGTCTGTAGATTACCCCGCATGCTGACATACGACGTCTACAGTGATACGGACAAGGTACGCCTTTTCCACACCGCTGCTGGCAGGGCACTGCGCCACCGTAGGCATGAGCAACCCTTGTCGAGTCGCCCAGCCGCTCACTCATGCGCCTTCCCTCTTCCGTGTCGCTCGTCACCACCTCGTCCGTGTTTGATTGCGTCCTCCCTCCCTCCCCATCACTGGAAAAAGGGTCCCCCTGTTGCGCCCGGGGGGGCTCCCACCATCGCATCGGGTTGGGCGCCATGGGGGCGGCCGCGGGCACGCGAGCGCGGCTGGGGTCGCCGTGTGTCGTTGCGAGAGAGAGAGAGAGAGAGAGTGAGGGGAGGAGGAGGAGGAGGAGGAGGAGGAGGAGGAGGAGGAGGAGGAGGAGGAGAAGAAGAAAGAGGACAAGGAGGACGAGGACGAGGACGAGGAGGAGGACGACGACGACGGTGACGACGACGAGGACGAAGACGAAGGCGAGGACGAGGACGAGGACGACGACGAGGAATAGCAGGAGCAGGAGGAGGAGGAGGGAGAAGAAACATAAGAAGAAGAAGAAGAATAATGAGAAGAAGAAGAAAAATGATATGAACAAGAAAAAGAAGAACACGACGAAGGAGAAGAAGAGGAGCCTGTTCGGCGACTGCGCGCTCCTGTCTTTGGCCGTGCCGCCCCCTTGCCTGGCTTGTCGGCGGCCGACGGGGGTCTTTCCCCACGCGGGTCGCGCGCGCGCCAAGTCGCGCGTTCACCCCGTGATGCGCAGGAGGGAGCAGGAGGAAAAGGAGGAAGAGGAGGATGAGGAGGAGGCGGAGGAAGACGAAGGGGAGGACGAGGAGGAGGAGGAGGACGAGGAGGAAAGCGAGGGGGATGGGGACGGGGAGGGGGAGGGAGGAGGAAGCGGAGGAAGAGGAGGAGGAGGAAAAGGAGGAGGAGGACGAGGGGGAGGAGAAGAGGGTGGAAATGGATGAGGGGCGAAGTGGAGGATGAGATGGGCCGAGAAGGAGGAGGAGGAGGAGGAGGAGGAGGAGGAGGAGGCAGAGTAGAAGGAGGAGGAGGCGGAGGAAGAGGAGGAGAAAGAGGAGGAAGATGAGGTGGACAGATGTGATACGCTGGACGACGGGCGAGGAGGATGGAGGAGGAGGAGGAGAAGGAGGAGGAGGACGAAGACGAGGAGGAGGAGGAGGAGGAGGAGGATGGAGGCGGAGGCGGGGGAAGAGGGCTCGCGCTATGTCTGGCATCCGACCCATCCCATCCATCTCTTCCCATTGCGTTGAGTTGTTCCTAACAGCGCTTCGCTAGAGGATTCTAAGAGAGGTAGAAATAAAACAAACCACAGAAATCACAGGGTGGACCGAGAGCCCGACCGAGACTGCCCTCCTAGACCCTGGACCGTTTCGTCGGGCAGATGATACAGGAATCGTGCTCTCGCCCCCAAGCCAGCTACAATGTTGGCCTGGACGGCCACGATCCCATTGGAAAAAATGTACGGTGGTGCGCCTGGCCGTGCTCTCGCCCTTGTCCCCGACAGCCGACCTCTTACTCCTCGGCACACCTCTTCACCGTCGCTGCCATTTAGGGTGCTTTGCTGGGGTGATTTCTCTATTTGCTGACGGTGCTCGGAAACGTTGGGTCGACTGATTTTTTGTCTTCCCCCGTGCTGGCTTGGGCGCCCACCTCCACGAGATCGGCGATGTCGCTTCACGCCGGGCATGGCTACTGGTGTCTCGCCGCCTCGCTGTCGGTGCTTTGTTTGGCGCGGACCTTGCTCTTTCACCGCGGCCCCCGCCGTCGTGCCCCCCCGCGCGGACGTCCGCCATCAGCGCGCTCGCGGTCTCACGACCCCTTCTCGGCGATCCGGAGTTTTCCGTTGAGCGCCTGCACGGTTCGCCCTCCTCGACTACGTGACAGTGGTCATCGTTCCCCTCGACTACGCGGTGGTGGTCTTCGGGAACCAGGGAGACTTACTTCGCCAATGTGGCGCTGCACGCAGACCTGGCGCACCTCCTCGTCTTGTTTGTCGGCATTGGCGTTCCACGTGGACCTGATCCTCATCGTCCTCTTCGCCTACTGAGTCGCAGCGTAGTTCGCTCCTGCGCCCTTGGAGACAGATGAAGATCGTGGCGCTTTGCTTTGCCGTTTGGCGGCGCGCGGTTGCTCCGCGTCGCTCGCGAACGAAAAAATATCCCCACCAGCCAATTCAGAAACCCTGCCCACGAGAGCTGACGGGAAAAGGGACGAAGGGACACATCGAGGGAAACAAAGCGAGCAACCCGGATGAACCGATAGATTTTTGGGAGCACGGGGGCGACCTTGGAAGGCTTCTTCGGGTCATCCCTGGGGGCCGCGTGGGGGCGGGGGGAAGAGGGGGAGGAGGAGGAGGAGGAGGAGGAGGAGGAGGAGGAGGAGGAGGAGGAGGAGGCCTCGTGGGCGTCTCTTGGGGCACTTGTGGGGCCTCCTGGGGGGTTCCTGTGAGGGCCTGTTGGAGGGTTTTGGGCCCTCTTGGGGCATAGCAGGAGCTCTTAGAGGCCATCTTAACCGTCTCGGAGGCCTCTCGGGCTGTTTCGGGGCCCTCTTGGGGTTGTCTTGGGGGCCTGTTGGACCGTCATGGGGCCATACTGGAGGCCTCTTCGGCGATCTTTGGGGCCTCTTGCGCCGTCTGGAGCCGTCGGAATGCCGACAAGAAGCACACGCAACAATCTTTCAAATACTTCGGAATATCAATGATTTTGGTCTCTTAGTGCCCTCCTGGAAGACCTCCTGGGCGCCTTTTGGGCCGCCTTGGAGGCCTCTGGGGGCCTCTTGGGGGCCTCTCGCGCCATCTCAAAACCATCTTAGGCAGTGTTGGGTACATCTTGGGCCGTCTTGGAGGCATTCGGGGGCCATCTGGGCCGCCATGGACGCCTTTTTGGCTGCCTTGGAGGTCTCTTGGGGCTGTCTTGCGGGCCTGTTGGGCCGTCATGGGGCCATATGGGAGGTTTTTTAGGCGATCTTGGGGGCCTCTTGCGCCGTCTGGAACCGTCGGACTGCCGACAAGAAGCAAACGCCAAAAGCTTTCAAACACTTGTGGGAATCAATGAGTTTGGCCTCTTCGGGCCCTCCTGTAGGAACTCTTGGAGGTCTCTTGGGCCGTCTTGGAGGCCTTTTAGGGGCTTCTTGGGCTGCCTTAGGCGATCTGGAGGCCATCTCAGGTTGTCTTGGGTGCATGTTGGGTCGTTTTGGAGTCATCCTGGGGCCATATGGGCCGGCTTAGAGGCCATCTTGGGCGTCGTGGGGGCCTCTGGGGCTGTTTGGGGGCCCTCTTGGGGCTCTCTTGGGGCCCTCTTGGGGCCCTCTTGGGGGCATTGGACGGCCTCTTGGGGCCATCTTGAAGGCAACCGATCAAAGGAGGAGCTGGGATAACGTTCGCCCCCCCCCCCCCCGCCCCCCGAAACCAAAATGGTGCCAAAACTTGAAATGGTGCGAGTAGAACCAATGATGCTTGGCGCCCTGAGGGCTGGTGGGGGAACGTTCGCCCCCCCACCCCCACCCCACGCCCCCCCTTTTTTCCAAGAGGCCAACATGGGGTCAACACTTTGGTAAAACCGATGATGTTTGCTTCCTCGCCGAGGTCATTTTGGACGCCCTGACACCTCGCGTGCCCCCCCCCCCGCGAAAAAGTCCAGGGGAAGGGCAAGGGGAGAGGTAAACCCTTCCCCGTCGGGGAAGAGGATTTTTTTGGAAGAGGAAGACCACCTGCCGCCTGTCGCCCACAGGGCTGGTGGGATTCCTTGGCGGCCTTCGCGGCCTGGTGGTAGGCCTTACCTTGCTGCGGCATGGCTTTGGCCACGGGGGAGGCGCAACGGACGAGGAGGGCTGTCCACAACAGCCCAGTGATCTCTCGAATGTCGGCCGCGCTCGTGCGCGAAAGCTTGGTAAGGACGATGAGCAGCTTGGACACTGTATTGACCTCTTTGGCGTCTTGGCCGAGCAGTTCGCTGATGCGCCGTCGAGCCTTTTGCTGCGACTGAGCTCCGCCGTCCTCCTGTGTCCGTTTCAGACCCCACGTGGGCGCCGCCAGGTTCGGCGCCATGGCGCACCGCACGATGTCGTCTGGGTCTCTCCGAGAAAAGACTACCCAGCGGCGGCAGATGGGTGCGGATAAGCTCCTGCGGCTGTTCAAATGTTCGAGCCCCACGACCACAAATATGGCATTCAACTCGATCCGGATGCATCTACCTCCATAGTATCTGAAACAATCCACACGTCTCCCCCCTCGCAACGGTAGCCAGGAGGAGTCTGTGCGCCGTTCTTGCACAATTGAAGGTGACAAGGCAAAACGGGCAGACGTTTGTGGTAACAGCTCGGGTCCAGGTATCCCTCAAACCGTGCTTGGTCATGCGGTGTTGCGTGACCCCCTTATGCGTCGTGAGCGTGCGCGTGCGGACTGACCCCGATTCGCCCCTAAACCCGCATAGCCATACAGTTTCAGCCTTAGTTTGATGAGCGTTGGCAGGTGCAGGAGGGGGAAGTTGAGCAGGGGTCCAGCCAAGGGGAGGCACAGCAGACATATATACCTCGACGTCATACCGTAAAGTCTTGCATGAGAAACTCGTGATTCATCTCGTCGTCCGTGAACAGGTAGAGCCACCCCGTACGAATCCGGTGTCCGAGACAGGTCGCGCTCTTCGATCGTCGGATCCGTCTCAAAGGGTAAGTGACCAAATGGGGAGGTGAGGATCTGTTTGTTTTTCCACGGGTAGGCGATGATGACCTGAATCTTCTGAAGGCGCCGCACCCGCATCCCGAGTTTCGCGGGAGCCGTGCGGCAATATTCCAAGACTTGCAACGTATTATGGGAACGATGTTGCATCGTGCCTTCGGGGGTCTCCATCAGTTCATGGGCCTCACCTCTCATAGCAAGTCGAACGTATCTAGTAACGAAATGATCTAGTTCAGTGTATTGCTTATCGGAACATACGTAGGACTCGTTACCATGTAGTGCGGTGCTCTGTACATAACAGATTAAGAGAGCGCATTTCATTATATACCGGGTGTTTTCTTTTTCGGGGACCTGAAATTGCCGAGGGAATACAAAGCGGCCGCAACGGCCTTCTGACGTTGGGCAATCTCAGGAGCATAACTACAGTTGGCGCCAATCCTGGCACCTAAATAACGTGCAGTGGGCTGAGGTGGGGCAGGGAGGGTGATCGTTCCCGTCTTCAAGGCTCGAGCCTGGAGCCCCGCCCCCACCCCAGAAAGCACAGGTAAGATGCCCTGCTTAGTGATGTTTTGCTTGCACCCTACCTCGGCGAGATCCCCATCTAGCAGGTGATTCGCTCGCTCGCTTATGGCAGCAAGTTCGTTCAATCCCAGATGGGAAGAAGGATGGCATTGTGCATGGGGGCGTCGCGGGCAGGTGCGAGACCAAGGACCGCAGGATCATAGAGTTGGAGATGCGCGCCGCAGACATGGCCAGGGAGGGCACAGTTTTTCCATATATCATGAATGTACGTGTACATACATATGTGTATATATATACATATATATATATATATATATACATATATATATATATATATGTATGAGTAGGCCGGGGGGGGGTCAAAATCGGTGCCGTCATCCCCCATGGGGGCCCCCCCGAACCTTTGTGGCGTCACAGACCCCCCGGGACTGCCCTGGGCCGCTTCCAAATTGCCCACGACAGGCCACGCGGGCAGTACAGATGGTCACGCAAGCTTGAAGAGGCTTCGAAGACGCCCAAGAGCGCCTCAAGAGGCAAAAATCTTCCCATTTCCTTTGGAAAACGTGCATTTTCGGCATACTCGCTGGCTTCGTCTTCACAGTGCCCCAGACGCCCCCGCGGAGCCCCAACACAGCCCAAGAGAGACCCAAGAGGGCCCAAGACGGCCCAAAAGGGTCGGCCTGTGGGGCTCACGGAACCCCCCAAGACGGCACAAACGGCCCCGAAGCCGGCCCAGGAGGCCCCCAAGACGGCCTCAGGGAGGCCCAAGAGGGCCCCGTTCGAAACCATGTTCCCGGAAGCTTCTCTGGGAACATTACTTCTGGGCTCCCAGGGCCTTTTCGAGTGCCCCAGGACGGCCCCAACAGGGCCCTCAGAGGACACTGGAAAAAGTCGGAGGGCCACAGTTGCTCATCTGCGCGACATGTTGTTCCATTTCTTCCGCGCGGAGGAGACGGAGAGGGCGAAGGAGGAGGAGGAGGAGGAGGAGGAGGAGGAGACGGAAGAGGAAGAGGAGAAGGAGGAGGAGGCGGGGAGGAGGAGGACGAGGAGGGGAGGAGGAGTGGGGGGGAGGGCTCCAGGGCGATCGACGATCGGCGACGGTGGTCGGCGACGGTGATTGACGATGACGACGACGGTCGTCGACGGCGACGGTCGACGACGACGACGATCGACGACGACGACACCAGTTGCCGCCGCCGATCGGCAATTGACGACGATGGCCACGACCACGGCGACGGTCGAGCCACTTTGGGCTCAGGGCTCAGGTCGGCAGGTGCAGGGTTTCTCCGAAGGGCTTCGAGCAGCGGCGAGGCGTCCTGGCTTGCCTTTGAGCGCACCCAGAATGCTCTAAGAGCCCATTGTAGTTTGCACGGCATGTTCTCAGAACAGATGTTCGGGGGCAGCGATAGGGGGA
Organism: Prorocentrum cordatum; assembly: GCA_963575745.1. NCBI lineage: Eukaryota > Dinophyceae > Prorocentrales > Prorocentraceae > Prorocentrum > Prorocentrum cordatum. The sequence goes on along the minus strand of CAUYUJ010015915.1, from coordinate 804,309 downwards.
CATAATTCTGGGGGACGCATCGACCCCCAGGCACCCAAAGACAGCCCCCAGAGGCCCCGGACACGCCGAAGATGGCCTCAGGACGGCCGACGACGCCGCCAAAACGCCCCAAAGCCGAAAATTATAAACTTACCAATGGTTTTTGAAGCATTTTTGCGCTCTCCCTTGTTCCACCTCCCCACGGTCCCGGACCGCGTCCCCTTCAGATCGCTCCAAGACAGCCGAAGAGGCTCCCAAGAAAACCCAGAGACGGCCCAAAGTCAAGGGCTTCGAGAGCGCCCCCCAAGAGCGACCCAAGAGGGCCCGAAGAGCGCGACATTGCAAGGTCTCCGGCCTGAGAGGCTCCTAGGACGCCCCCGGAGGCCATCAAGAGGTTCCCAAGAAGCCCCGTGAGGCTCCCAAGAGGCCCCCCCGGAAGCCCCAATAGGCCCCAGGGAAGCCCCTTGTGGGCCCCCAAGACATTTCGGTAAATCATATTTCCCAGATAGCTTTCCGGGAACAGGATTCTTCCGCCCACCGCCCCAACCATGTTTCCAATAGGTTTGCCGACAAGGCCAAAAGGCGCCCCTCGGCAAGCCCCCAGAGGCCCCCCTCTTAAGAGAGCCGAACAAATATTATGTTCCTGGAGAGCTTCCCGGGAACATGATTCTCTATCTCGGAGTAGGCCCGAGAGGGGTGGGCGGGCCGCTGCCTGTTCCCCCCATCGATGCCCACCGGGGGTTGCGGGGGGGGTCCAGAGCTCCCGAGGGGGGCCGAGCCCGCCCCGAAGCAAGCCACGACAGGCCAAGGGGGTCCCGAGAGTGCCCAAGACAGCCGACGAGGACTCCAACACGCTCCACGACGGACTCAAGAGGCTCTCCAAGAAGGCCCTGGAAGACAAGATTCACTTATTTTCCGAGTGTTTTGGATTTTGGCGTTCTCGCTGTTCCCGCTTTCCAGCGCTCCCTCACGGCCTCGGAGGCCCTTCAGATCGCTCCAAGAAGTCCCACGAGGCCCCGACGAGGGCCCCAAGACGGCCCAAGATGCTCCCCAGACAACCCAAGTGTGCCCCAAGAGCGCGCCAAGAGAATGCCCAGAGGGGTCCCGAGGCGGCCCGGGCCCGCCCCGAAGCAGGCCACGACATGCTAATGGAGGTCCCGAGAGGGCCCTAGACGGTCCCAAGAGGCCCCGAAGACGCCCAAGCTGCCCTAGACGGCCGACGAGGACTCCAACACGCTCCAGGACGGACTCCAGAGGCTCTCCAAGAGGGCCATGGGAGGCAAGATGCACTAATTTTCCGATGGTTTTTGAAGGTTTTTGGCGTTCTCGCTTTCCCCGCTTCCCAGCGCTCCCTCACGGCCTCGCTCGGAAGCCCTTCAGATCGCTCCAAGACGGGCCACGAGGCCCCGACGAGGGCCCCAAGACGGCCCAGGAGGCTCCCCAGACACCAACTGTGCCCCAAGAGCTCCCCAAGAGAGGGCCCAGAGGGGGACCGCCAACCGATATTTCGATGTCTCTGGAGGCTCCCACGAAGCCCCGTGATGCGCCCAAGAGGCCCCCAGGAAGCCCCAAGAGACCCCCAAGGGGCTCCCAGGGAACGCCCAAGAGGCCCCCCAACACACCCCAAGAAATCATGTCCCCAGAAAACCTTCCAAGGACATGGTTCATCATGGGCCCGAGAGTTCCCGGAGGCCCCCAAGGGATCCCCAGGGAACGCCCAAGAGACTCCCCAACACACCCCAACAAACCATGTCCCCAGAAGGCCTTCCGGGGACATGGTTCATCATGGGCCCGCGAGTCTCCGGAAGCTTCGAAGTACCATCATGCTACAGGAGAGTTGTCTGGGAAGTTGATTGGGAATATGATTGATCGCTTTCTCGCGGCCCTCCGCAGATCGTTTCGCACAAAGTTGCCCCAAGTGCCCTCTTGAATCGACGACGATGACGAAACGACGAATACGACGACGACGACGACGACGACGACGACGACGACGACGACGACGACGACGACGACGACATTACGACGACGACGACAATACGACGACGACGACATTACGACGACGACGACGACGACGACGACGACGACGACGACGACGACGACGACGACGACGACGACGACATTACGACGACGACGACGACGACGACGACGACGGCGACGACGACGACGACGGCACGCACTAAGAGGCTCCCCAAGACTCCCCCAAACCCATGCTCCCAGAAGGCTTTCTGGGAACCCGATTCATACGGCCTCCGCCCCTCTACGCAACCATCTTCCTCGAAGGCCTTTTCGGAATGCAGATTGGAATGCGTGTATTGTGGTACACTACTTCAGTGGAGCAGTGAATTCGACAAGGCCTGGGGCCTGCTAGAACCTGAGCGCGCGCGAAGCGCGCTCGATGGTCCTAGTATATAAATATATACACCCCTACACCGTCTCTCCCATGTCCTGTATTTCCTCCCCCGCTTCCTCCTGCCCCTCCTCATCCTCCTCTTTCTCCTCTCGTCCTCACATGCCCCCTCGTTCGTGTGCTGCCGGCTGAAGACATGGTAACGGAGAGCATTGTCGTCTTGGACACTCTCAGCTCCAAGATTTCTTGTTCCCAACAAAGTTTCCCTTGCGTCTCCTCTGCCTTCTCCCCATCCTCCTCTTCCTCTTCATCTCCATCTGGATCACAATGTTTCCAATCGCTTGCGTAGCTGATCATAACCAAACAATGGTATCATCATTTAAGACCCAACCATATTCGAAGAGTCACCCCATCCCACAGGTGCCCATGCGAATGCAAACCAAATGTGCGCGGTTGCACGTGAAATGATCAGGAGCGGTGGCCAGTGGAAAATTTGCGCGTAATCTGTCACTTCCGACGCTCCTCGGTTTCCTCCCCCTCGTCTTCCGCATCCCTCCTCCCCTTCTCCCTCCTCCTCCTCCTCCTCCTCCTCCTCCTCCCTCCTCCTCCTCCTCCTCCCCCTCCTCCTCCCTCTTCCTCCTCCTCCTTCTCCCCCTCCTCCTCCTCCCCCTCCTCCTCCGAGGAGGAGGAGGAGAAGGAGGAGGAGGAGGACGTCTGAGCGCCCTCCCCCTCCGCCCTTTGCGCGGCCGCCCTCGTCTTCGCCTCTCCCCAGAGACCCGATGTCGTGATTTTTTTCAATACGGTGTCCCTGGAAGTCTCGACAATCCTCGGGAGCGGCCAAGAGGGGGTGATGATTAGGGGGGGATATCATGGCGGGTGCCATGATATTTCCCCAGATTTCAAGGCGCCCCTTCTTATCTCATTACGTCCCTGGTGACCCCCCTGGGCCGCGCACATGCCGTCGGCCATGATATCCCCCCCCCTCTTGGACACCCCCCTCTTGGCCGCCCCCGACATTTCCCGGGTCCGGCTTTCCATCCTGAGTCGTTTTTGAAGGTCCTGGGGCCCGGCGAGGGCCCCCAGAGACCGTAAATTGAGAAAATTGTCCGTCTCGATTTTTTCAGTGCGTTGGATCTCTGGGTCTTTCTCTCTCTCTCTCTCTCTCTCTCGCACGCCGGACACTTTGCCGATCGGCTGCCCCGATGAGCCCCGCGCTGGTGCGGATGGCCTCCGCCTCGCCGCCGACGGGAAGGCGTGTTCCTGGAAGGCGCGCACCGCGGGGTCGGGCGATCAAGCTGGTGGCTCCACCGGGTGAGGGACTGGGGGGGTCCAGTCTCAAGTCGGGCATGTCCCTCTGCAGGAGGATCCAAGAAATAGTGAAAAATCAGTCCAGGGACGATGTTTCGACTATGTTTGATTATTTGTTGCGCATCTTCTGGCCATTTTGAGTTGTTCTCCAAAAAATCCGCCTGTAACATGCCCGGCCTAAGTCTGGTCCTGCGATCGAAGAAGAACAACGGCACAAGCACAGACGTTCGGAGGGCCGCGCGGATGTCTTGGGTCGTCGTTGGGCCGCCCCGCGCGCCAGGACAGGAGGGGGGGTACAGCGCCGACTTTAGAAATCTGCGCGGACCTCCGTGGCCACGCGCAGAGGGGGGTAGGGAGGGGGGAAGGTTTCTTAGAAGCACTCCTGCTTCCTAGAAGGCGCGGGCCTTCTCTGTAGATGTAAGGCTGGCGCCTTCTAAGTAGCAGCCTCGTTCTAAGAAGCCTGCCCCCCTTTCCCTACCCTTGTGTGCGCGCCGCCAACCTCTGAAAGGTGATGTTGGTATTGCGTCTGCTCCTGTGGGCCAGCCCCACCTGATCCCAGGTTCTGCGAGCAGCTCCCACACTCCCCGCTCCGCGGCAATCACCCCCCCTACTCCTCGGTTTCTTCTTTGTTCATCTTCGCCTCCTCCTCCTCCTCCTCCTCCCTCCTCCCCTCCTCCTCCTCCTCCTCCTCCTCCTCCTCCTCCTCCTCCTCCTCCTCCTCCTCCTCCTCCTCCTCCTCCTCCTCCTCCTCCTCCTCCTCCTCCCAGCGCCAGCTCGGCACAGGCAGGGCCTGGTTGCCAGCCCGCGCTATTGGCGCCTCCCGCGCCGCCCTCCCCCCCCCTCTCCCTGCCCCTGCCTCCCGCCCTCACCAGCAGTGCCATGGAGGGGCATCCTGATGCCGACGCTGCGCCGAAGCGCCGCCGCCCCAACCGGTCGGCGGCGGCCAGGCGGGCGCAGTACTTGAGCGCTGAGGCCCGGGTCACGGCGCACTTGCTGCGCGCCTTGGACGCCCTGTCTGAGCACCGCGGCGTGCAGCCCTCGCGCCTCGCAGGGGCGCTGGCTGCCGCGCTGCGGCCGCATGCCGCTGCGCCCGCCGAGGTACACCATGCTGCCCAGGGCGGCGTTCCTGCTGCTGCTGGCGACAGTGGCCCTCCAGTTGCTCCTCGGGTTCCTGCGTGTGAAGTTCCTGCTCATTCGGATATTCCGGCTTCTCGTTCCTTGCAGGTCACAGGCACGGACGACGATACGGACATGAGCAAGGGCAAGAACAGTAACAGTGATATGGCTGTGCGTGCCGGTACTCGCCCTGATCCATGGGCTGCTGGCGCCGACCCGTGGTCTCTTCCCTCGAGGGCAAGGACAACTACAAGGGCAAGGGTAAAGGCAAGGACTGGATTGACGGCGGAGTCGTCGTTGACTGCCGCGCCTGCGCGCGCATGCGCAGGTTCGCCATCCAGGGCGGGGCGGCCCGGCGCAGGGAATGCCAGGCCGCGCTGAAGAATTGCAAGGGCAAGGGCGAGGGGAAGGGCAAGGTCGAGGTGAGGCGGCAGCGCTTCGCCTTTTAGGCGTCTTTCCCCTTATCCCCCTCCCCTTCGGACCATATTCTCCCCCCTCCTTCGCCCCTCCGCCCCTCCGCTCGTAGGCATTTGGGTGGTGGAGGCCAGGAGGACGAGAGGTGGATGACGATGATGATGTGGAGCAGTCGCTTGTGTAGCTTACTGTTCGTGTCGAGGCAACGGCCTCGAGCTTGCCGTCTCCTGGGCGTTGCGCTGAGTTCACGCGTGGCGCCCCCTGGCTCGGAGGTTGCGGTTTCTGGCACGTTGGTTGGAGGAGGGCCCTGTGCCGCGGAGCGGTGCAGGGTATCCCTCTAACCTTCGTTGCTGGAAGGCTCAGCCTTGTCACCCCGAAGTGTCCAATCCAATCCAATCCTCCTCCTCCTCCCCCTCATCCTCCTCCTCCTCCTCCTCCTCCTCCTCCTCCTCCTACTCCTCCTCCTCCTCCTCCTCCTCCTCCTCCTCCTCCTCCTCCTCCTCCTCTCCTATTGTTTTTTTCCCATCCTCCTCCTCTTCCTCCTCCTCCTCCTTTTCCTCCTCCTCCTCCTCCTCCTCCTCCTCCTCCTCATCATCATCATCATCATCATCATCATCAGTCGTTGTGTAATCGCGGCGCCGCACCTCCGCCTGGTGAGGGGACGCTGGCAAGCTCTCGCGCAGTCGAGCCTTCACAACATTGCGGCGCGGCCGGCTTCGACGCCGCGCCCGCCGCCACTGGCGGCGCGGTCGCCCAGGCCGCCAGGGCAACCCGGAGCATGGCTTCTTGCGTCTCGTCGTGTTTTGCACCACGTCCACCAGGTTGTCCTCATCGTGTTGGTCGGCCAGACGGGCTTGGAGGCGGACCAGCGTTGTTGTGCCGCCAGAAGTTACAGTGCGGTGGCAGTGGCAACGTCGACACCAACGCCCCACGTGGCGCGCCGAGTAAAGATCGGGCAGCATCCACGACAGCTGTGATTGCCGTCTTGACTTGGGCCATCGTGCCCGCGTCCATTGAAGGCATTGCTCCGTCCACTGGCTGCTAAACGGGGCATGTGTGTTTGCGATCCTGCTTCATTGTAAGATCGTCCGCACACCATCATCTAGCACTTTGGCATATCCTTCCACGCAGGTCGCTGGTGACACCACCGTGAATCGAGCATTAGGGGATATTGTCTCCCAGGCTGGACATACGTCTGCCAGATGTCGTAGGCTACGGACATGTGCCTGGACCACCCGTTCGCCCCGTTAAAGCATGTGGCATCGCATGTGGACACACGGTTTCCGCCTTCCCCCATGTGGCGAGGTCTTTCCTCGTAATGTTCCTCCTCCTCCTCCTCCTCCTCCTCCTCCTCGTCCTCCTCCTCCTCCTCCTCCTCCTCCTCCTCCTCCTCCTCCTCCTCCTCCTCATCATCCTCCTCCTCCTCCCTTTTTTTTGGTTTCTCTCTCTCTCTCTCTCTCTCTCTTTCTGTTTTTCTCATCACTCCTCCTCCCTCCCTCCCTTCTCCCCCTCCTCCTCATCCTCGTCCTCTTTTTCCTCTTCCACCGTCCCCCCTTCCCCTCCCTCGCTTTGCTTCTGTCCCCCTCCTCTTCCCCCTCCCCCTCGGCCCCCTCGTTCCCCCCCTCCCTCCCCCTCCCCCCCCTCCCCCCCTCCCGCCGCACCGCGCGGCGGCGCCGAGCACGTACAGACGCTGTACAGCAAGCTCCAGCGCACCCCGCAGGGCGGCGCAACCGGAGGCCGCTGCGCCGCCAGCGGACCTCGTTTGGGGGGGAGGGGCGGCGGGCGACGGGCGGGCGGCGGGCGACGGGCGGCGGATGGTGGCGGTGGTGATGGACGAAGATGATGGTGGTGATGGTGGTGATGGTGGTGATGGTGGTGATGGTGCTGGTGTTGGTGCTGGTGCTGGTGCTGGTGCTGGTGCTGGTGTTGGTGCTGGTGCTGGTGCTGGTGCTGGTGCTGGTGCTGGTGCTGGCGCTGGCGCTGGCGCTGGTGCTGGTGCTGGTGCTGGTGCTGGTGCTGGTGGTGGGGGCGTGATGGCGGCGGGCGGCGGGCAACTGGAGGCCACTGCGACGCCGGCGGACCTCGTTGAAGGGGAGGCGGTTCGGGCGGGTGACATATTATGGGGGGGGGAGGAAAGGCCCCCAAAGGGGCACTGCCCAAGAGGTGCCCTAAAGTGCCCCTTGAGGGCCTTATTCTTCACCGCTCTTTGAGGTTATCCACTATTCCCACCCGCCCGAGCAGCGGCGGGCGACGGGAGGGCGGCGGGCGACGGGCGGCGAGTGGCGGGCGTCTGCCGAGCCATCAGCGCGCCTGACGGGCCAGCAGCGCGGGCCGCGCCGGGAACCAAGCCTGGCGGGCCCCCGCGGCGGCGGGCGGCCGCTGCGCCGCCGGCGGGCCCAGGGAGGCGGCGGCGGGCAGACGGTCGTCGTCGCCGTCATCCTCGTCGTCGTCGTCGTCGCCGTCGCCGTCGTCGTCGCCGCCGTCGCCGTCGTCGCCACCGTCGTGGCGAGACACGCGCGGCGGCCGGCGGAGGGAGGCGGCAGCGGCGGGGCCACGGAGGGCTCTGGCTCGTGGGAGGCGGCGGCGGGCGAGGGGCGGCGGGCAGAGTGCTGGCGCAGCCAGAGCGCAGGCTGCCGTGAAGGAAGAATCGACGAGCAAAAGCGGCACAACACCATTTCCCCGAGGTTCGCGCGGATTTCTGGGATCGGCGCTAGGCCTCCCTGGCGGCGCCTCAGGCGCTGCCGTCGGCGCGCTCCGCCTCGCAAATCTTCGAGAAAGTGTGGGTAATTACGCCGTGTTTTTTTTTTTCCACTGCGGCACAGTCCCGACAGAAGTGGGCCTTGGGCCCCAGGGCCTTCCCGCGGGACCACCCCTCGTCCATCCTTGCCCGTTTTTTGACTGCCCCGAGGCCGAGGAGGGCTCAGGGTGCCCGAAGACGGCCACGATCCTCCAGGGCTCGTGCCCCCCCTGGGACCCGCTCACTGCACAGCGAGCGCAGCAGGCTGGGGTCGGCGGTTCAAAGATGGGGGGGGGTCCTGAGGGATGGGGCTCCAAGAACGAGGTGCCTCAACCAGTGTAAATCCAACCTTGGACCCCTTCCTATTCTTTGGGTCCGGAGCTTTTGGGTAGCGTGTCGCTCCGCCAGATCTGGCCCCCCACGCTTCGGCGCGTCGCGCTATCCGTGCCATTTCCCAGTCCCCAGGCTTCAACGTCCCGAGCCTTTCCGAGCCTCCCGCCCCGCGGAGCGGAGCAATACGCTATCCGCTCGCAGGGCGTGGCGTGTCGCCGGTGCCGACGCGGCGACACGCGAGCAAGAGTTCCCGACCGTCGGGCCCCCGTCCTTCGGGGCCCCATCTCTGCACCGCCGACGGGGGTCGGGCGCGGCGCGGCGCGCGGCGCGCGGCGGCGGGCGGCGCTTGCGCAGTCGGAGCGCAGGCCCAGGCTGGCGGCGGCGGCGGCGGCAGCGAGGGCGGCGGGCTGCGCTCGGCGGCGCGCAGGAGTGACCCTTCGCCGGCGTGTGGCATGTGGTGCAGGGCGCACGCGGGTCCCGCCGGCACTGGCTCTCGCGCGTAGGTCTAAGTCGGGTCTGTCCCTCGGCTGGAGGAATATCTAAAAATAGTCCCCCAAAAAATAGTATGGGCACGATTTGTGGACTATTTTTGTCCATTTGGGGTGTATTCTTTCATATGTATTATTTTTCGCCCAAAATCCCCCCGTAGGGGGGCATGCCCGACCTAAGCGTAGGTCTGGCCCCCCCCGCGGCCCATTCTTGCCTGGGGTCACTCCGTCACTCCTGCGTGATTCGCTGGCGCCGTCAGGGCCTGGGTGTCTGGCACGAGCCTTCGAGTGCCTGGGAGGGGAGATTTTCGGGAACGCCTACGGCGAGACACCGCCGACCCTGCAGTCGAGAACCGCTGGGCCATAAATTGGCCAAGCCACAGCGGCGTTCTGACCGTTTTTGCAGATTTCTGTTCGCAATGGGCACCCATACCAAGAATCACCCTGCTTGCTTCCAGGGTTTCCTGGGTTTCTTGGGCTTCGATGGTTTTGGTATGGAAAGCGTGACGTTCCCATACCAAAAATCAATGGACGTCCTGGGGTCTCAGGGTTGGGTTTCTTGTGTAAGGTTTCTTGTGGGCGAGTTCCTCTTGCACGTGGGGCCCCATTTGGTCTCCTTCCATGGTGGAGTTCCAAAGGATTGAAACCGGATGTGGCGGAGCAGGTATCGGCACCGAGCGCCGCCCAGGCCGAGGAGAAAAAGGAGAAAGAGGAGGAGAAAGAGGAGAAAGAGGTGGAGGAAGAGGAGAATGAGGAAGAGGAGGAGGAGGAGAAGGAGGAGGAGGGGGAGGAGGGAGGAGGCATTTTGGGTCCCTCGTTGGGCCCCCTGGAGGCCTCCTGGGGGCCTCGTGGGAGCCTCTGAGGGGCCTCTTCAGGTCCTGTGTGGCTTCTGGGGGCTCTTGGCGACGTTTGGGAGGCCTCTTTGGCTTGCTCAGGGCTCGCTTGACACGTCTGGCGATTTCGGAGGCAATCTTGGGGGCCTCTATGGGTCTTGGGGCCCTCTTGGAGATCTAAATCAAACAGGTGGTAACCATGCCACATTCGAATGACCAGCGCGGTGTAGGACATTACAAGAGTTCGGACACGAACAGGTACACTGTGTATGTTGTTTCCCATGCCCATACAGGATACATGGGATGGGGCATGACTTCTGCAGCATTTAACGCGAAGATTCGACAGCAAACTCCCAAAACAGTGCTTGAACTGAGGGGGTCTCATGTTCGGCACTGGGAGAAAGTCGATCTGCGTGGCGCACGTGTTCCAGTGGCCGCTCGGCTTCCTGGGGCATCCCATGCCTTTCCCGTCCCCCCAGAATTGCTCTGTGTGTGGCACTCTTTCTGGTGGCCGCTTGGCTTCCGACGGCGTCATCTGCCCTTCCCCCAGCATACACACACACTGACCTTCTGCGTCGCATTTGTTTCCAACGGTCGCTTTACTTCCTTTGGCTTTCTCCCACTGACCCTGCGCGTTGCACTTTACAAGTGGCCGATTGATTCCCCACTGTTTGTCTGTCACACTTCTTCCGGTTACCTCATGTATTATTTTGGCTCGTGGGGTCACGCGCACACGCAGGTGAGGCTTTACAGACATGGGGTCCATCACACGTGGGGATCCTGCCAACAGACAGGAGCCCAGACACTGTTACACGAATGTGCGAGTTGTGGTCCGTGCGCTGGCATCACTTCCTGACAACATATTCGATGATGCTGTTGTCGACGGCCAGTGGGCCAAATTATGTCGTCACACAGAGCTAGCTATACCGCAGGGCTGCGTCAACGAAGCTATCGGTATAGAGCGTATACGTTGGCAAATTATGGAGACGAACGATCGCTATATGCGATGCTTCTGTCAATCACAGCGGCCGCGCCAATCTATATGGAGTCGCACAGGTGCTCTACGGCATTGCGGGCAGCAGCGCACATAGACGTACACGAAGATGAAAGCACGCCACTTCAACGTGTCACCTTCATCGCCCTCCTCTTCCTCCTCGGCATCGGTTCGCCCTGTCCTGCATTCTCCCAACCCCGTCGTCCTTCTCGTCCCCCTCCTCCTCACCGTCATCCCCCGCATCTCCACGCTCGCCCGTGTAGCGTCTGGGCGCCGGCCGAAACGTCGGCCGCTTCCCCCCACCTTGCCGATGCCATTTGCTCGGCGTTCGATTCCCAAGGCCCCTCGGGGGCCCATCGGCCCCCGTGGCCCCAGCTCTCGCCCCCTCCGGACGCCGCCGAGCAAGGCCCGGTCGACTCGAACGGGCCCGAAAAAGCGGCCAGGCAAAAGCCAGGTCCGGGCGTGGGCAGAGAGAACCGAGTCGGCGGCGAGCGAGGAGGCGAAGGAGAGAAGGAGAGAGGGCCTTCTCAGAAGGCGGCGGGACGCCTCAGAAGCCCATGCGCCTTCCGAGAAGTTGCCTGTGTCTTCGGGGAAGGCTCATGACACTTCTCAGAAGGCCGGGGAGCTTCCGAGCCTTCAGAGGAGGCCCGCTCCTTCTCACTTCCCCCTGGGCGCGCCGCTTACTCATGCGCATGGGCGACGGGAAATCGCATGCACGGTTGAACTCAGAAGTCTTGCTCGTAGCCTTCAACCTGCGAGCGCTCATGTCTCTAGGCCTCCCAGACGGGGTCCGAGCAGACAGGGCCGGGCCGGAGGCTCGGCGACGCGGCTCGATGTGGAGCCCGATCTCCTCAACGCCGACGCCGCCCGCTGCATCGCCGACGTCGCCAGTGCCTCGCCGATGCATCACCGGTGCATCGTCGATGCATCGGCGAGGGCGCGCGATCCCGACCCCGTCCAGTCCGACCCCACCTGTGGGGAGGCCCGCCGCCGACGCGGAACTCCCACCCCCGCGCGCGCGCTCCGCGCCCCTCCGCTCCGCGCAGGCCCAGGCAGCCCCGGCGCGGCCTCGCCGTCCTCCGGGACCGCCCTCGCAGGCCGCGCGGGGGGATCCGGCCCCCGCCGCCGCCCGCCCGCCCGCCTCTCGGCGGGGAGCCCTGGCGGGAAGTCAGAGGGGCAACCTTCTTCAGAGGCCTCGGGAATCTCCCAGCATGCAGACGGTCGAGGCAGACCCCGACACTCAGAGGGGGTCGAGGCATGCAGACGGTCGAGGCATGCAGCGATGTCGACCGCGCAGCCCCTCTGAGACCCATGGCGCCCTTCAGAGGCCTCGGGAATCTTCCAGCATTCTGAGAAAATGTCCATCAGCATTCGGCCGGAGGCACGAACCAAACTGGTCAGACGGCGCGAGGGCTTCTGAGAAGCCCGCCGCCTGCGGAGAAAAGGCCTGCCCCCTCTCACTTCCCCTCGGGCCCGCTGCCGATCCTCCCCATCAGCGGCGCCGACGGGGCGGTGTCCGTTGGTCCTCGAACGTGTCCGTCGGTTTCTCGGCGGCTTTCAAGCTTCAGGGTGCTCTCCAGCAGCTGCGCCGCGCCGAGAGGCGTCCGGAGGTGCCCGGAGACCCGGGGCACGACTCGAAAGTTTGCTGGCGAGGATCATCGTGGGCGGACTGGCTCCGAGGGGGAAGCATCGGCCCCCAATCGCACCTTCCTCGCTCTTCTCCCCCGCCATGTGTGTCCGTGATTTCTTGTCGATTCCCTAGGTCAGTTCCTCCCTTTAGGCTCCAAGCGGGGAGAAGGCCTCGGGGCCAGCCGCGGGCAGGGAGGGGCGGAGGGAGGGAGGGAGGGGGCGAGGGAGGAGGAGGAAGGGAGGGAGGCAGGGAGGGAGGCAGGGCGGGGCGGAGGAAGGGAGGGAGGGACGGAGGGAGGGGGCAGGGAGGGGCGGAGGAAGGGAGGGAGGGGCGGAGGGAGGGGCAGAGGAGAGGAGGGGCGGAGGGAGGGAGGGATGGAGGAAGGGAAGGAGGGAGGGGGGAGGGAGGGGGGAGGGAGGGAGGGGGGATGATGATGGTTACGATGAAGGTGATGATGATGATGATGATGATGATGAGGAGGAGGAGGAGGGAGGAGGTGGAGGATGAGGATAAGGATGAGGATGAGGATGAGGAGTAGGATTAGGATTAGGATGAGGATGTGGATGATGATGATGATGATGATGATGATGATGATGATGATGATGATGATGATGATGATGATGGTGATGGTGATGGTGATGGTGATGGTGATGAGGATGATGATGCTGATGATGATGATGATGATGATGATGATGATGGTGGTGATGGTGATGGTGATGGCGGTGGCAATGCTGATACTGATGATGCGGATGATAATGATGACGCTGATGATGATGCTGATGCTGATGTTGATGCTGATGCTGATGATGGTGCTGCTGATGATGGTGATGGTAAGGGTGAGGGTGATGATGATGATGATGCTGCTGGTGATGATGGTAATGGTAATGGTGATGATGATGGTGATGTTGATATTGATGGTGATGATGATGAAGGTGGTGGTGATGATGACGATGATGATCATGATTACGATGTTGATGGTGATCTTAGTGATCCTCATCATCCTCATTATCAGCATCATCATGGGGATGATGGTGATGGTGGTGATGGTGGTGATGATGATGATGATGCTGATGATGCTGCTGCTGCTGCTGCTGCTGCTGCTGATGATGATGATGATGATGATGATGATGATGATGATGATGATGATGATGATGATGATGATGATTGTATGGAACGAACTCGGCCTTTGGTTCCAGCACACACATTCGCTGGCCCCAGGCACGCGCGGCGGACGCAGGCGCGAGCAGTCGCCGCGCCACCGCTTGGCTTGCGCGCGCCGCGGCTGCTCTGGTGTCGGCCTCCCGCGACACCGCACGCGCGAGTCTGCGCGTCGCGCGCCCAGGAAGGCCAAGGCAGCCATTGTGCGGCGCGGCGGACACACGCCGCGCGAACCGTGCTTCGTTCGTGACGTTATGATTAAGCAATTACTCGGCTTACCTGGTCGCAGCGAGGAAGAACAGGCGGGAACGCCGCGCGGCATTCGCCAGCCAACCCAGCGGTCGCGCAGGTGGCATCCACCATGTTTCTGATTACTTACATCTTTCTGCTCCGCCTACCATCCGAGTGTTTACCCATCCGGTGGTGCGGCAACACACTGTCGTGCGGCCGCACGGCGGGCCGCGCCGCCTGGTAGGGCGCGCGCGCAAGGGCACCCGCGCACGCGCCGAGCGCGCTAGGCGGAGTTGGCCATCTCGGCAGACGAGGCACTCCTCTGGTTGCCAAGGCGGAAAAACAAGCCGTGCGCGTCGCCATTCCGCCGGCGGTGCTGGTGCCGCGCGCACGCCGCGACGTGCGCCGTGCACGCGCTGCCTCCGTTGCTGTGCGGTGCAGCCGTAGGCACTCAGCCGTTCGCGCAGTTCTCAGGGTCGGATGCCAGGCGTATCCTTCGGTCCCTATTGTCCAAATTAGAAGGTGGACGGAGCCAACCTATTCGGCGCTCACGACATACGAAGGTCGCGACCCGCGACCGCCCGCGCGGCGCGGCGCGCTCATCCCTTTGCCCGTCTCGCGCGGACAAGGGGGCACGCCGATGACATCGATCGCGCGGGCGCACCGACCGCAGCAACAAAGGAACGTGGAGGCTGGGCGTCCGACGCCTACCTCGCCTACATCGACCGCGTTCGGGTTGAGAGCGAGAGGGTAGCGGCCGCGCGCAACGCCGCGTCCGACAGCTCGGACGGCTCTAACAGCAGCTCAGACTCTTAGCGCGGCTGCTACATCCCGGCGCGCGCCCGAGCGCCGCGCACCGCGCGCGCGACGGGTGGGCGGCGCACGGCGCTTGTCGCATCGTTTCATCGGGTCGTGCTGCGACCAGCACCGAGGCCTCCCGTGGCGCCCGCGCCCTCTCGGCGCGGCGCCCGCGCCACGTGGCGCGGCGCAGGCTTCGGCGCGCGCCCAACGCTGCGGTTGCCAGCGCAACCCAGCTACGGCTGAGCGGGGTGCTCAGCAAATTTGTGTGTATGGAACGAACTCAGCCCTTGGTTCCAGCGCACGCATTCGCTGGCCCCAGGCACGCGCGGCGGACGCAGGCGCGAGCAGTCGCCGCGCCGCCGCTTGGCTTGCGCGCGCCGCGGCGCGCCGCAGGCGAAGTGGACAGGCCCGCGCGCCCCCCGCGCGCGGCCGATGCCCGCCGCGGCTGCGCGCAGGCACGTTTGCTTTTTGTGCGCATGGGGCGCGCGCCCCGCGCTCGGGATTTGACCCGCCCGTGCCCGCCCCGTTTCTCGCCCGTTGCTGGGTCGTGCTGCGACCAGCACCGAGGCCTCCCGTGGCGCCCGCGCCCTCTCGGCGCGGCGCCCGCGCCGCGTGGCGTGGCGCAGGCTTCGGCGCACGCCCAACGCTGCGGTTGCCAGCGCAACCCAACCACGGGCGAGCGGGGTGCTCAGCGAATTTGTGGATGATGGTGGTGGTTGTGATGGTGGTGATGGTGGTGATGATGACGATGCTGATGATGATGATGATGATGATGATGATGATGATGATGATGATGATGATGATGATGATGATGATGATGATGATGATGATGATGATGGGGGCGGGGATGGGGATGGGGATGGGGATGCTGATGCCGATGCTGATGCCGATGCTGATGCTGATAGCGAGGAGGAGGAGGAGGAGGAGGAGGAGGAGGAGGAGGAGGAGAGCCTCATCCACCCCCTCGCGCTGCCAGCTCGTCTTCCCGCTGCTCTCCCCCCTCGGCCGGGTTTGCCTTCCGTTTTCTTGTTTTTCTGGGGCCTCGGGGGGCGCGGCTCGGGCCCCAGGGACTGGCAGCAATCGGCCTGGGGCGAAGAGTTTGCCAGCATGGGCAAATAGTTTGCCGGCATGGGCGAACAGTTTGCCAGCAAGGGCCAACGACGGGACGCCGACGGGACAGCCACGGGGCACCGACGGGACACCGCCGGAGCACCGACGGGACGCCGAGGGAACGCCGACGGTACAGCGTTGGGACACCGACGGGGCAGCGACGGGACACCGGCGGGACCGGCGGGACAACGCGACCATCGCCCGCCCACTGGGAGAGGTTCTGACAATTGTCTTGTTGCGCCCGCCCTCGCATTTTCGCCTCGCCCCCACGCGCGTTACGAACCCGAAGCCGAAACCGATTTCCCGGTAGGGGGCTCTCCGTTCCACTTCGATCTCACCCCCAACCTCCGATAACGACGATACTGGAAAAGGCGACCAGGAGTTTTCGTTAACTGTTTCGCTTGACCTTCCAGCCGTTCCGACTGCATGCCAAGCATGATGGACTAAGGTGCATGGCGCGAAGAGCCAATGCAGTTCAGCATTCATTTTAAAAACATATATACATATATAAACATATATATGTATATTTATGTGTATATATATGATTATCGATCGAACGATCTATATATAATTATATATATCGTTCTAGATATATATATATATATATATATATATATATATATGCGTATATGTATCGTATGTGTACATATGTATATATGTATATAATTATACATGTGTACATATACATGTATGTATATGTGTAGATATGTATGTATGTATATATGCATACATGTATATATGTACACATGCTTATGTGTATATATGTGTATATTTATACATGTCTATATGTATTCATGTGTACATATATATATATATATATATATATATATATACATAACGGCGCACCGGGTCCGGGGGCCCGGGGCCGGGACCCCGACCGCAAATGTGGGCCCCGGGGGGCCCGGAGGCTCGTCGGACCGCCGGACGCCGTCCAAGATCGTTCGCAGGCGGCTTCGGAACGCGCTCCGATGGCTCCAGATGCCTTCCAAGACGCCTGTCATGACACCAAGAAGGTCCCAGAAGCCTCCAAGACGCTCCGAGAGGCAGCCCAAGAGAGGCCCAAGAAGCAAAAATCGTGCCATTCCTATGGGAAAACGTATATTTTTCGCATGTTCGCCTCTTGGGCTTTCACCGCGTCCAAGACGGCCCAAGAGGCGCCCAAGACGGTCTACGAGGCCTCCGGGAGCGCTCCAAGGCTGCGCACGAGTGGCCCAGGACGGCCCCAAGACGGCCCAAGAGAGCCCCAAGACGAGTTCGAGAGGGGTCCCAGACGGAGAAAGCCAACCTCGAATTCCGAGCTTCCGGCCCAAGAGGCTCCAGGAGGCGCCAAAATGCCGCCAGAGGCGCCAAAAGGCTCCCAAAAGCACCCCAAGACGTTCCGAGAGGCACCCCAAGAGAGGTCCAAGAAGCAAAAATGGTCCCATTCCTATGGGAAAACGTATACTTTTCGCATGGTCGCCTGTTGGGTTTTCACCGCGTCCAACACGTCCGAAGAGGCTCCCAAGACGGCCTAGGTGGCCCCCAAGAGAGTTCCAAGACGGTTCACGAGGCGCCCAGGACGGCAAAATTGGACTCCAAAATGGCCTAAGAGAGCCCCAAGGCGTGCCCGAGAGGGGTCCCAGAGGGAGAAAGCCACTGTAGAATTCCGAGCTTTCGGCCCCAAGAGGCTCCAGGAGAGAGCTCCAAGAAGCCCCCACGAGAGACCCAGGACGCCCCAAGAGGCTCCAAAGGCGGCCCAAGAGAGCCCCAAGATGGGCCCGAGAGGGGTTCCACGCAAGTTGTTATTGTATCGCTCGGGAAAGGACGAGGATGAGCAGGAAGACGAGGAGGAGGAGGAGGAGGAGGAGGAAGGAAATGTACCCAGGGAAGGAAATCGGGGCCCGGAAACCACGGCCTCGAACCCCCAATCTGGGTCCACCCCCCCCTGGGGCCTCCTCGGCCGCTCCCCGGCCGCTCAAGACAGCCCTTGGGACGCTCCAAGAGCGCCCACGATGGCTTCCAGACTGCCCAACGAGGTTGCCAAGAGCACCCGAAAGCGCCACAAAGGGTCCCCAGGACTGGTCAAGATGACTTCCCAGTGCCCTAGATGGTTTCAAGACGGCTCAAGAGGCCCCGAAAACGCCCCAAGAGGCCCCAACGAGGACCCCCACGAAGCAAGAATCGGCACATTCCCTTTGGAAAACGTGCAGTTTTAGCATATTCGCTTGTTTGGTCTCGAGAGCGTCCAAGACGTCCCAAGAAGCCCCCCCTAGATCCTCCCAAGTCGGCCCCGGAGGCCCCAAGAAGGCCCCAAAACGGCCCAAGAGAGCACCAAGACGGCCCAAGTGATCCCCATGACGGCCCAAGAGCGGCCTCAAAAGGCCCAAAAGGCTCCCAAGAGAGCCCTGCGCGAGCCACAGGAGACCCCCAAGAGGGGCCAACAGGGCCCCAGGAGAGCCCCAAGACGGCCCCGGCCTCCCAAGTCTGCCCAATAGCGCTCCGGGACGGCCTTCGAGGGCCCCATAAGAGCCCCAAAAGATCCCAAGAGCGCCGCCAAGAAGGCCCAATCATGCCATTCTGTGTGGTTTTTTGATGTTTACGCGTTCTCGCCTATCCAGTCTCTCAGAACCCCAAAAAGCCTTGAAACATTTGCTCTACCAAGAGGATCCCAATATGTTGTAATTCTTCCCTGGCCTGCGCTAGAACCTAAGCGCGCGCGTATGTGTATATATATATATATATATATATACATATATAATAATATATAATATATATAATATATATATATATATATATATATATAATATATATATATATCGGAGTAGGGCGGGGGGGGCCCAGGCCAGTGCAGTCATCCCCCATGGGCGCCCCCCGGAACCTTTCGGGGGTCACAGACCCTCGGGGACTGCCCGGGGCCGCTTCCAAATTGCCCACGACAGGCCACGCGGGCCGTACAGATGGTCAAGAAAGCCTCAAGAGGCCCCGAAGACGCCCAAGAACGCCCCAAGAGGGCCCGAGATGGCTTGAAGATGGCCGACGAGGGCCCCAAAAGGGCCTTCAAGAGGCACAAATCGGCCCAGTCCTTTCGTAAAACGTACATTTTCAGCATAATCGCTTGCTTCGTCTTCGCAGTGCCCCAGACGCCCCCGCGGGGCCCCAACACAGCCCAAGAGAGACCCTGGCCTAAAAGGGTCTTCGTGTGGGGCTCACGGAACCCCCCGAGACGGCCCAAGGCCTCGAAGCCGGCCCAGGAGGCCCCCAAGACGGCCTCAGAGAGGCCCAAGAGGGCCTCGCTCGAAATCATGTTCCGGGAAGCCATTCTGGGAACATGATTTCCAGGTTCCGAGGACGCCCAAGAGGCCCACAAGACAGCCTCAGCGAGGCCCAAGAGGGCCCGAGATGGCTTGAAGATGGCCGAAGAGGGCCCCAAGAAGGTTTCAAGAGGCACAAATTGGCCCAGTCCCCTCGTAAGACGTACATTTTTAGTGTAGTTGCTTGCTTTGTTTTTACAGTGCCCCAGACGCCCCTGCGGAGCCCCAAAACGGCCCAAGAGAGACCCAAGAGGGCCCAAAAGGGTCGTCCTGTGGGGCTCACGGAACCCCTCGAGACGGTCCAAGAAGCCCCAAAGCCAGCCCAGGAGGCCCCCAAGGCGGCCTCAGAGAGGCCCAAGAGGGCCTCGTTCGAAATCATGTTCCCGGAAGCCTCTGCGGGAACATGATTTCCAGGTTCCGAGGACGCCCAAGAGGCCCACAAGACAGCCTCAGCGAGGCCCAGAGGGCCCGAGATGGCTTGAAGAAGGCCGAAGAGGGCCCCAAGAAGGCCTGCAAGAGGCACAAATTGCAAATTTTTCAGCATACTCGCTTGCTTCGTCTTCACAGTGCCCCAGACGCCCCCGAGGAGCCCCAAGACGGCCCAAGAGAGAACCAAGAGGGCCCAAGACGGCCCAAAAGGGTCGTCCTGTGGGGCTCACGGAACCCCCCAAGACGGCCCAAGAGGCCCCGAAGCCGGCCCAGGAGCCCCCAAGACGGCCTCAGGGAGGCCCAAGAAGGCCTCGCTCGAAATCATGTTCCGGGAAGCCTCTCTGGGAGCATGAATTCCCGGTTCCCATGACACCCGAGAGGTCCACAAGACAGCCTCAGCGAGGCCCCAGAGGGCCCGAGATGGCTTGAAGATGGCCGAAGAGGGCCCCAAGAGGCGTTCAAGAGGCACAAATCGGCCCAGTCACTTCGTAAAACGTACATTCTCAGCATCCTCGCTTGCTTCGTCTTCACAGTGCCCCAGACGCCCCCGCAGAGCCCCAACACAGCCCAAGAGAGACCCCCCCGGCCCAAAAGGGTCGTCCTGTGGGGCTCACGGAACCCCCCGAGACGGTCCAAGAAACCCACAAAGCCAGCCCAGCAGGCCCCCAAGGCGGCCTCAGGGAGGCCCAAGCGGGCCTCGCTCGAAATCATATTCCCGGAAGCCTCTCCAGGAACATGATTTCCAGGTTCCACGGACGCCCAGGAGGCCCACAAGACAGCCCCAGCGAGGCCCAAGAGGGCCCGAGATAGCTTGAAGAATGCCGAAGAGGGCCCCAAGAAGGCCTTCAAGAGGCACAAGTCGGCCCAGTCACTTCGTAGCGTACATTTTCAGCATACTCGCTTGCTTCGTCTTCACAGTGCCCCAGACGCCCCCGAGGAGCCCCAAAACGGCCCAAGAGAGACCCAAGAGGGCCCAAGACGGGCCGAAAGGGTCGTCCTGTGGGGCTCACGGAACCCCCCGAGATGGCCCAATAGGCTCCGAAGCCGGCCCAGGAGGCCCCCAAGGCGGCCTCAGGGAGGCCCAAGAGGGCCTCGCTCGAAATCATGTTCAAGAGGCACAAATCAGCCCGTTCCCTTAGTAAAACGTGCATTTTCAGCATACTCCCTGGCTTCGTCTTCACCCTGCTCCAGACGCCCCCGAGGAGCTCCAAGATAGCACAAGAGAGACCCAAGAGGGCCCAAGACGGCCCAAGAAGGGTCGTCCTGTGGGGCTCACGGAACACCCCAAGACGGTCCAAGAGGCCCCGAAGCCGGCCCAGGAGGCCCCCAAGACGGCCTCAGGGAGGCCCAAGAGGGCCTCGCTCGAAATCATGTTCCGGGAAGCCTCTCTGGGAACATGAATTCCCGGTTCCCATGACACCCGAGAGGTCCACAAGACAGCCTCAGCGAGGCCCCAGAGGGCCCGAGATGGCTTGAAGATGGCCGAGAGGGCCCCAAGAAGGCCTTCAAGAGGCATAAATCGACCATTCCCTCCGAAAACATACATCTTCAGCATACTCGCTTGCTTCGTCTTCACCCTGCTCCAGACGCCCCCGAGGAGCCCCAAGACAGCACAAGAGAGACCCAAGAGGGCCCAAGACGGCCCAAGAAGATCGCCCTGTGGGGCCCACGGAACACCCCCCAAGACGGCCCAAGAGGCCTCGAAGCCAGCCCAGGAGGCCCCCAAGACGGCCTCAGGGAGGCCCAAGACGGCCTCGCTCGCAATCATGTTCCGGGAAGCCTCTCTGGGAACATGATTCTTCGGTTCCCATGACACCCGAGAGGTCCACAAGACAGCCTCAGCGAGGCCCCAGAGGGCCCGAGATGGCTTGAAGATGGCCGAAGAGGGCCCCAAGAGGGCGTTCAAGAGGCACAAATCAGCCCGTTCCCTTAGTAAAACGTGCATTTTCAGCATACTCCCTGGCTTCGTCTTCGCAGTGCCCCAGACGCCCCCGAGGAGCCCCAAGACAGCCCAAGAGAGACCCAAGAGGGCCCAAGACGGCCCAAAAGGGTCGTCCTGTGGGGCTGACGGAACCCCCCAAGACGGCCCAAGAGGCCCCAAAGCCAGCCCAGGAGGCCCCCAAGACGGCCTCAGGGAGGCCCAAGAGAGCCTCGTTCGAAATCATGTTCCCGGAAGCCTCTCCGGGAACATGATTTCCGGGTTCCCAGGACGCCCAAAGACAGCCCCCAGAGGCCCCGGACACGCCGAAGATGGCCTCAGGACGGCCGACGACGCCGCCAAAACGCCCCAAGAGCGCCTCCAGAGGCCCCTCCAAAGGGCCCCAGAAGCCGAAAATCATACATTTTCCAATGGTTTTTGAAGCATTCTTGCGCTCTCCCATGTTCCGCCTCCCCACGGTCCCGGACCGCGTCAGAGGCCCTTCAGATCGCTCCAAGACGGCCGAAGAGGCTCCCAAGAAAGCCCAGAGACGGCCCAGGAGGCTCCCCAGATAAGTCAAGAGGGCCTCGAGAGCGCCCCAAGAGAGCCCCAAGAGCGACCCAAGAGGGCCCGAAGAGCGCGACATTTCGAGGTCTCCGGCCTGAGAGGCTCCTAGGACGCCCCCAGAGGCCATCAAGAGGCTCCCAAGAAGCCCCGTGAGGCTCCCAAGAGGCCCCCCGGAAGCCCCAATAGGCCCCCAAGGGACCCCCAGGGAAGCCCCCTGCGGGCCCCCAAGACACTTCGGTAAATCGTATTTCCCAGATAGCTTTCCGGGAACATGATTCCTTGGGCTTCCGCCCACCGCCCCAACCATGTTTCCAATAGGCTTGCCGACAAGGCCAAAAGGCGCCCCTCGGTAAGCCCCCAGAGGCCCCCCTCTTAGAGAGCCGAACAAATCATGCTCCCGGAAAGCTTCCCGGGAACATGATTCTCTATCTCGGAGTAGGCCCGGGGGGGGGGCGGGCCGCTGCCTGTTCCCCCCATCGGTGCCCACCGGGGGTTGCGGGGGGGGTCCAGAGCTCCCGAGGCGGCCCGAGCCCGCCCCGAAGCAGGCCACGACAGGCTAAGGGGGTCCCGAGAGGGCCCAAGACGGTCCCACGAGGCCCCGAAGACGCCCAAGATGCCTTCAAGACAGCCGACGAGGACTCCAACACGCTCCAGGACGGACTCAAGAGGCTCCCCAAGAGGGCTCTGGAAGGCAAGATTCACTCGTTTTCCGAGTGTTTTGGATTTTGGCGTTCTCGCTTTTCCCGCTTTCCAGCGCTTCCTCACGGCCTCGGAGGCCTTTCAGCTCGCTCCAAGAAGGCCCACGAGGCCCCGACGAGGGCCCCAAGACGGCTCAGGATGCTCCCCAGACAACCCAAGTGTGCCCCAAGAGCGCGCCAGGAGAAGGCCCAGAGGGGTCCCGAGGCGGCCCGGGCCCGCCCCGAAGCAGGCCACGACAGGCAAATGGAGGTTCCGAGAGGGCCCTAGACGCTCCCAAGAGGCCCCGAAGACGCCCAAGCTGCCCTCAAGACGGCCGACGAGGACTCTAACACGCTCCAGGACGGACTCAAGAGGGTCCCCAAGAGGGCCCTGGGAGGCAAGATTCACTAATTTTCCGATGGTTTTTGAAGGATTTAGGAGTTCTCGCTTTCCCCGCTTCCCAGCGCTCCCTCACGGCCTCGCTCGAAGGCCCTTCAGATCGCTCCAAGACGGGCCACGAGGCCCCGAAGAGGGCCCCAAGACGACCCAGTAGGCTCCCCAGACAACCCAATTGTGCCTCAAGAGCTCCCCAAGAGAGGCCGAGAGGGGCACCGCCAACCGATATTTCGAGGTCTCTGGCCCCAGAGGCCGCCTGTAGGCCCCCGGAGGCCACCAAGAGGCTCCCACGAAGCCCCGTGAGACGCCCAAGAGGCCCCCAGGAAGCCCCAAGAGACCCCCAAGGGGTTCCCAGGGAACGCCCAAGAGGCCCCCCAACACACCCCAAGAAATCATGTCCCCAGAAAACCTCCCGGGGACATGGTTCATCATGGGCCCGAGAGTTCCCGGAGGCCCCCAAGGGGCCCCCAGGGAACGCCCAGGAGACCCTCCAACACACCCCAACAAACCATGACCCCAGAAAGCTTTCCGGGGACATGGTTCATCATGGGCCTGCGAGTCTCCGGAGGCTTCGAAGTACCATCATGCTACAGGAGAGCTGTCTGGGAAGTTGATTGGGAACATGACTGATCGCCTTCTCGCGGCCCTCCGCAGATCGTTTCGTACAAAGTTGCCCCAAGTGCCCTCTTGAATCGACGACGACGACGACGACGACGACGACGACGGCACGCCCCAACAGGCTCCCCAAGACGCCCCAAACCCATGCTCCCAGAAGGCCTTCTGGGAGCCCGATTCATACGGCCTCTGCCCCCCTACACAACCATTTTCTTCTAAGGCAGTTCGGAATGCAGATTGGCAGGCATGGACTGTGGTCCACTACTTCAGTGGAGCAGTGAATTCGTCAAGACCTGGGGCCTGCTAGAACCTAAGCGCGCGCGAAGCGCGCGCGATGGTTCTAGTGTGTATATATATATATATACGTATGTGAATAATGCCCGCTGCCTGTACCGACATTACTGTTCCACCATCCGCGAACGCAACGTCCACCAATTGCATTGTAGTTATGGCATCCGTCTGTGTGCATATGTTTGCTATACTGCGGCCGTCGTCACACTGCAGGTCGCGCGCAAGCCTTTCGGTTATGGGCATGGTCATGCAATCTCCCATCAGCATTTCGTATAATATGTCGACCAATGGTTGTCCAGGTGCGTAAATCACCATGGTGCGTGGTAGCACTGCTCTACGGAGGACCCTGCTCGTGCATCGCTGACGGAGGTAACCCTGCTGCCCTGAGAATGCAAGCAATAGACAGGTCGTCGAGCTGCGATCGCAGCAGTAACTCTCTGATGATCCGGTAGAAGGTCTGCACCACATCCACGAACAGCACACCGTATGAATGATTGCGAGCCGAAAGATGAGCGACGCCTGAGTGGTGCTACGACCGTGTATGCCACCGAACTGTGTGGGCCCCGCCATGTCAATCAGCTGCTGCATGAGTTTGTTTCGCAAACATTTCCTCGAGGCTTTCCCTATCTGAGACGATGCCACAATGGACCTCGAGCTCGAACAGAAATACGGCTTTCTTCCAAATGATTCGGCGTAGTCGTTCGCATTTGCTGCATGCACCGCCGCTGCAAGCTCAAGACTGCCAAAGTGCTGTTGCCAACTCTTTGGTGCTTTCAGCTCGGACGACACTCGTGTGCCTTGAAGATCCTCCTGCAAAATAGGCAACCCCCGCACCATCCGACGACGTCGAGACCCAGCCCCGAGCCTCTAAAAGGCCGCGAATGGAACTGCGAACTGTCTCCGGTCCCAGGCGTCCCGAATACAATGAACGATCGTGTCGCAATGTGCCGTCGAGTCCAGGGAGGTCAAATTCTGAGTCGTAAACGCCGTAGCCCGCAGGAAAACGCACGAGGAATTCTGGAGAAAACCTTGCCATAGCCAGAACCACCGAAACATGTGGTGCAACCTGTTGCAGTCTGGAAACGGCCCTGAGTCCCGTGGGTCCAAGTGCCTGAGCTGCATAGCCACCATATCCGATCCAGATGATCGCGGGTAAGGGGGGAGGTGCGCTCGACTTTTGTCATCCTTCAGCGGCATGGTAAACGCACGCGCAGCTGCCAACACCGACGCACTAGGACCTGCAGCTGCCTCACAGCAGTCATACAGTATCGCATAAGAGGGACCCTCACGATACGAAAAGCTTTGCGTGCACTTACGTACGCAGAACCACTCATGTGCCTCCTTACCGTCCGATGCTCATGCCACGAACACAATCGCAAGTCGTAGCTGATTCAACTTGTGTCGGAGTCGTCGCAAGTCGGCGCGTCCAGTGGAGCGACAGTCCATCAACGAGAGCGAGTGAGCAGACAACCGATCCTACCTAGCTTCCCTTCCTTTGTCCGAACGTTGGTGAATTTGATTGCCTTAGCCACTTCCTGATTCAGAAACTCGGCATACAGTCGGGCTGCTGAAAGAAGGAACGCAAAATGAGGAACGAAGCCCCTTCTTGGCCCTGTGCCTCCGTGCCCCAGGAGGGCAAGAGGAACAGCACTGGAGGAACCTAAGGAACATCGAACCCCTTCCGAACCCAAACTGTTCCTTATTTCAGCGTCTTGATTGTAGTCGTCGGGATGTAACTGAAACTCTGGCTGGCATATGCGATGTCTCGCATCCCAGCAATGGTCAGCATACTCTTGATCATCTAGTTTCTTGGGGTCGTGTGAGTTTGGGGGCCACTTTCGTGTGCCAGCGGGGTTCCCATCTTGTGGCAGCCGCACTTCCGCCATAACCACAAAGTGGTAATCGGCACGTATCGCAAGGTCCACGACAGGATCCAACCCCTTGATCCCCCACGAGCGGTAGCATGTCAACTGGAATTGTCACGTAGTCAATCCTGTGCCTAGGGTTTTGCGGTGCTGCTCCAGGAGGAAGCCAGGTCCCATGGATCCCCGAAGCTGGTTCCAAAAACGTCGACAACGCTGCTTGACCACGTCCCAGGAGCGCGTGAAAGCAACCCCCTGGCATGTTCTCGGTTTCGGCCCCGACCGCGCCGACCGATCCTGTGTTTCGTGGGCCCAGCGTAAGGTTCGCATCTGGCATGCAGTGTTGGGGTGTGGGGTTAGGTCTTGACCGCACCCACCGCTCCAACTGCTTCCACCATGCTTCTACCTCTGTCACCGTCTCACGTGAATGAAGCGCATGTGCGACGAGGACGTCGATACAATCTCTTCCAGCCGAGAAGAGCCCTGCGGCAAGAGAAGAGGCGACGACGACGGAGACTGACACGACAGATGGCGCGGGGAGGGAAGGGAGGAAGCTTGCTGCGTCCCTGAACGTCTTCCTGTTCGTCAGGTACGTCTACACGTGCTTCGCGATCCCGTCGTAGTCCCCGAGGCGGTCGGCATTAACCATCAGCCACTGTTGAAGGTCCCTGTCCTGGATCCCCGCTATGAGGATCGCCGCCTGGATGTCGCTGCGCACCGCGGGGGGGCAGCGCTCGCTTCGCGCTCCCCCGGGCACTCCAGGAGCCCAGGGCCGGCAGCGGGGCGCCCGCGTCCGGCGCCCCGCCGCGGCCGCAGCGCCGGCGCGCCCCCGGAGCGGCGGGGCCGCCCCGGCGCTGCCGGCGGCCAGGCCAGCCCAGGCCTGCGCGCATGCTGGCGCGGCGTGCGCGGCCGCCCGGGCCACCGCGCGGCGCAGCGCCGCGTCGCCGAGCTCCGCCAGCTCGGCCCGCGAGCATGCCGGGCCGCGCCCAGCGTGCCCCGCGTGGAAGCGCCCAGACGGCGGGCGAGAATGCCCGCGCCGCCGTCCAGCGCCCCTGGCCGAGCCACTCGAGGGCCCGCCCCCGCAGCTCTTTTGCCCAGAATGGCGCTCTCGCCCCAGCGGGGGCTTCTTTTCTGGGTCCGGAGCCTTTCTCCATCTTTGTCCCCCCCCCTCGTTTCCCCTCCTCCGCTTTCCCCTGGTCCTCCTGCTCCTCCCGCTCCTTCCACTCCAGTTCCTGCTGCTGCCGTTCGTCCTCGTTCTCGTTCTCATCATCCTTCCTCATCCTCCTCGTTTTCCGCCTGCTCATCCTCGTGCTCACCCGCCAATCCCTTCTTCTCTGTACCCAGCTCCCCTTTTTCCGATTGCGCATAACGTGATGCTTTTGTTGTTTGGAGTTCCAGGTCGGCTATGACACGCGTCCGTGGATAAAGTACATATCAGCGCAAGGGGAAGCGATGGGTGGGAATGACATGATGTCAGATACGGCGCGAGCGCACCTAGCTTGTGCCGCTCCTTTTTCTCCTCGTCTTCATCCTCCTCCTCCTCCTCCTCCTCCTCCTCCCCACCTTCTTCCATCCCTAGCCTAATCATCCCCTCGTTCCCACTGCCTCCGCTTCCCCCGCATTGTGCGCGGGCGGCGTCCGTCAGGACAGCCCTTCGCGACGACGCGGTCTCCTGTGCTGGAGGACCCCCACCGCGGTGCTCAGCGAAAGAACCAAGGACTGGGTCAGAGGGCAGCGGTCCGGACCGGGCGGAGGGGATGGGGGAGGGGAGAGGAGACGACAGAGGAGAGGAGAGAGAGGCAAGCTAGGTGCGCTCGCGCCATATCTGATATCCTGACCCTCCCTACCATCGCTTCCCACTGCGCTGTTGTTCGATATCCGCGGACGCGTGTCATGGCCGACCTGCATTTCCAAAAAGGACACCATCAGTTCATGCGCAATCGGAAAAGGGAGCACATAGGAGGAGGAGGAGGAGGAGGAGGAGGAGGAGGAGGACGAGGACGCGGACGAGAACGCGGACGAGGACGAGGACGAGGACGAGGACGAGCAGGAGGAAAAACGGGAGGATGAGGAAGGAAGACGACGAGGACGAGGAGAAGGAGGAGCGGCACAAGCTAGGTGCGCTCGCGCCGTATCTGACATCATGTCCCTCCCACCCATCGCTTCCCATTGCGCTGACATGTACTTTACCCACGGACGCATGTCATAGTCGACCTGGACCTCCCAACAAAAATACATCACGTTATATGTGATCGGAAAAGGGGAGCTAGGTACAGAGGAGAGGGAAGTGGCGGGTGAGCGGGAGGATGAGCAGGATGAACATGAGGAGGATGAGGAAGGAGGAGGAGGACGACGAGGACGAGGACGAACGGCAGCAGCAGCAATTGGAGTGGAAGGAGCGGGAGGAGCAGGAGGACCAGGGGGAAGCGGAGGAGGGGAAACGAGGGGGGGGACAAAGATGGAGAAAGGTTCAGGACCCAGAAAAGAAGCCCCCGCTGGGGCGAGAGCGCCTTTCTGTGAACGATTGGAGCGGCGCGCCGATCCGAACATTCGGCCCCCGCTGCAGCGGGGGCCCAACACCATGCGGAAAGTCACGCTTGCCCAATCTTGCGTGTAGAAAAGAGGTGCGGAGAGGGCCGAGCATCTTCCGAACCGGGTCAGGGGAGAGAAGGAAGTAGCCTTTCATGTTGTATGTCTGTAGAGGGAGAAGTTGAGAAGCTAAGAGCGCTCGCACTATATTTGACATCCTTCCGCTCCCACCCATCCCCTCCCACTTCGTAGAGCCCCTCTCCATTCGCATCGGGTGTCGAAAAGGACATCGATCCCGAAAGGGTAATGACCACACATCACAGTATTGTAGACCATTGCGTATAGGAGCACGGCAGAGCGTAGCATGACACGGCATGGTTTGGCATTGCGTAGCGAAGTATCGCTCATAGCATCGCGTAGCAAGGATGGCATCGCAGAGCATGGCGGTGCATAACATCACATGGTTTTGCATGCCGTGGCATTCCGTTGGGCAGTATAGCATGTTGTTGCATTATGTATCCAAGCGTTGCATACCACAGCATGCAGAGCAAGGCTGGGCATCACACAGCGGCGTCGCATAGCAGACATGACGCCATGGATGCAGCAGGAGCCCGTTTGAGAAGGACAAGCACGGAAAACAGATCAGCGCCGCAACGAGAGCATCACGTTTCATGATCGGAAACCCGGAATGAGGCCAACACTACTTGCTGCAGCCCGAGTGTGGAATTGATGCCGAAGCCGCAGCTGGAGCACGATCGAGAAGGACCGAGAACGCGGAAATGGTTCTCACGTTGCAGCGAGGGCACCATCTTGGAAGGACCGTAGCCGTCTGGGCCGGAAGAACACCTAAGAAACATCATTTGTTGTAAGTCGGGCTTGTCCTTCTACGGGAGGAATATTCGAACAATAGTCCAAGAATAGTCTGGGGACGATGTATTGACTATTTGGGAGCATGTTTGGATTTTTTTTTTAGTATCTCAAATTTTTCATACAAAATCCCCCTGTAGGGGGACACGCCCGACCTTGTTTGAACCCTGTGTGTAATAACAGCACGCGGAGGGGGACGCGATACTCTCGACACGCCCTCGGGGGAGAGAGGAGAGCAGCATTCATGTGGTGTAAGTGTGGAGAGGGCGAGGAGGAGGAGGAGCAGGAGGAGAAAGAGCAGGAGGAGGAGGAGCAGGAGGAGGAGGAGGAGGAGGAGGGCGACGACGACGACGACGACGAGGAGGAGGAGGAGGAGAAAGAGCAGGAGGAGGAGGGGCAGGAGGAGAAGAAGGAGGAGGAGGAGGAGGAGAACGAGCAGGAGGAGGAGGAGGAGGAGGAGGAGGAGGAGGAGGAGGAGGGCGACGACGAGGAGGGGGAGGAGGAGCATGCGGTGAGACTGAAACGAAGAGATCGGACGTCGTGATTTTCTCCATGCGGGGCCCCCCCGTGAAAAAAAGTAAACGCCCCAGGGATCCGTTCCCGTTCCCGTTCCCGCTCGAGCTCCCGCTCCCGCTCCCGATCCCGCTCCCGTTCCCGTCGTCGTCGTCGTCGTCGTCGTCGTCGTCGTCGTCGTCGTCGTCGTCGTCGTCGTCGTCGTCGTCGTCGTCCCGTCGTCCCGTCGTGGTCGTCGTGGTCGTGGTCGTCGTCGGGAACGGGAACGGGAACGGGAACGGAACGGGAACGGGAACGAGAACGGGAACGGGAACGGGAACGGGAACGGACCTATAGGGCGTTCTCGCCCTTTTACAGGGCCCCCCCCCTTCCCTGGCACCCCGGCACCCCCAAACTCACACGCCGGATCGGCGAATTTTTGGTGTGGGAACGTCATGCTTGCCATCGCAGAACCACCGAAACCCAAGAAGCCCAGGGCACGTTGGAGGCAAGCAGGGTGTTTCTTGGCAAGGGCCTCCACTGCATCCTTTCGCACCTCCCTCCGGACGAGACAGCGGCGCCTCTCCGCGCGCAGTCGGGGACTCGTCAGTCGGCCAGCACGTCCTCGGCTCCCCAAACCGGCCACCCACATGCCTGGGGCCGCGGGCAACGCTCGGAGGAGGGCCACTGGGGACCGCGGCGGCCGCCCAGCTCAGCTCCAGGTGCGTCCCTGGAGCCCTCCCCGAGTGCATCCCGACTTGGCATTCGAGGCCAGTCCAGCCGTGGCGACGAGAAGCCTCCAGTCGGAAAACGTAAGACTCGAGTGCGCCAGAGCTCGGGTTTGCCGACGCTTTCTGACGTTTTTGACGGCCCAGTTTTCGTGGGATGTGCGCAGCGGGAGTGCGCGTCAAATTTCAGACTGGGCCACGTCATCTTCACGATGGCCCCGTCGGGCCAACCCGAGTCCCCAGAACCCGAGCCTCACGTCTCCCCGATCCAGGAGGCCCGGACAGGCCGAAGAACACCGCGGCAGGCCGACATTGTCTCGACGAGCCCTCCTCTTCCTCCTTCCCTCTTACTCCCCTCCCTCCGTGGAACAAGTGGGGCGGTCATCCCTCGCCGCGGCCGAGGTGCATACATCGCGCAGACAGACTACTACGCTGTCAACGCGATTCCGGACAAGAGGTAGTGATACCGAGAACACGGTTCATGACAGGTCAGGAACGACCAAACCATTCACGGGGGGAGGAGGAGGAGAAGGAAGAGGAGGAGGAGGAGGAGGACCAGTGCAAACCCAAGATTCATCAACGATGTTGGAATCGACCCTCCCTCCAAGCTCCCTCTTCATAGACCCCTACAAGGGTTCATCTCCACTGAGGGGAGGGCCCTGTTGGGAGACAACCGCTTGAAGATCCCGGAGCGTCCAAAGCAGCATTCCCATGACGTCAACGCCACGAGTCAACCAGATGGTTGTGTCTTGACGATCTTGAACCGTGCTAGAACACAGCTCGAGGGAGCTCAACACCGCGAATCAACATACTACTGCTGCACCCTGGCAATCCAGAATCGTTTCAGAACATTATGCCTGGTACGTTAGCCAAGATAAACAGTAAAAGCCCTGCACCTTCTATTAACGAATGTGCGCGGCGCTAAGGCGAGAGCCACATGTTGAAAAACACCTGTCCTCAATCCGTGAAGTTCTTGCACAAAATTTTAAATCCGAATGTGCGTGCCGCGATGGCGAGAGCCACATGTTGAAAACCACTTGTTCTCAATGCGCGAAGCTCCTACACTTGTTCCCAACCCTCCCTTGGTTGGGTTCTCGTTTTGAATCGAGCACTGAGGTCTGCACCTCCTCCCATCCTCCTCCGCCTTGTCATTCCCCTCCTCCTGCTGTTGCTCCTCCTCCTCCTCCCCCTCCTCCTCCTCCTCCTCCTCCTCCTCCTCCTCCTCCTCCTCCTCCTCCTCCTCCTCCCGTAGTCAGTTTGGCTCAAGATGTCTTGTGTCCCCTGGACCAGAAGTGGATACCTCTAGTCCGGGGTTAGCTCCCGCTTCAGGCAACTCCAGTCGAACTGCGCGCTGCTGGGGCCAAGAGTCTTCTGGTGCTGCCGTGGCGGAAGGGCTGCCCCTTCCTTGGCCTGGCTGCTTCGGCTTCTGAGCACCACGGCGCACGTTCGCCGCAGCTGTGTGACTCCACGCATTCCGACCCTCACTGTCTGGCTCATCCTGCATTTCTCACTCGCGCCATGGGAGTTGCGGGTGCGCCCTCTGCACGCGAGCCTGGCACCCGCAGCCGCTCTGGTGAACGACGCTCGACAGCCTCGGGATGCGCGGGGTCCCCTGCCTCGACGGTCGACTCGCTGCAACAGAGCGATCCATGGCGACCACCGGGGGATGGAGATGCGGTTTCTACTATGCAACGGGGTATCGCTGCCCCCGGATTGCGAATCCAGGCCTCGCTCAAGAAGCAGATGGAAGACGCTGCCGGCGCCATCCAGAACACTGTCTCCGCATCATTCAGCTCCATCTCCGCGGAGATCGATGAGAAGATCAGACCGCCGGTGGAGCGCATCGACAAGCACAAACATGAGCTCACGGCTCTCCAGGCGACCACGGCGAAGCTGGCGACCGACAACTCAGAGATGCGGGAACAGACCCAAGCCACGCAGCACACGCTCGCGCAGGTGGTCGAGCTTGGCCGTAGTAGCGCGCCTGACATCATGCGCCTCGCCACCTGGGATCGCGCTCCCGACCCTCAGCTATTCGTCGCCAATTGCAAGGGGGTTGTCACCCCGCAGGCCATCAGGGACGCGATCGCATCATGAAGTCAGACAGCCTCCGTGGACTTTGACTGCATCACGATCAACGAGAAGGAGCCCGCCAAGCGCTTCCACCTATACGTTCCTGGCGCTGCCGAAGGCAAGGCCAGGGCGCTCAACCTCGCCAACCATCTCAAGCTGTCCAGTGGCAAGTGGAGAGAGAGTTCAGCGCGCTGGCTACGGATGGACGACAGGAGCGGCTCTACATCAACTAAGACAAGAGCCCGAAGGCAATACGTTTGGAGGCTCACGCGAAGAAGTTGCTGGGACTATGCCAGCAAGCCACAGCGGGAGACTGGTGGATGCAGCGCAACGCGGGCCTGGTCCATTGCGGGGCGACTCCTGTTGCGGAGGTGGTCGCGACGGGCATGGAGGAGGCGTCCAAGGTCAACTGGAGTCCAGCTGCGCGTTCCGAACTCCAGCTGGGTACCATTGCCATCACGGGCGCCTTCCGTCAGCTCTTCCGCGCTGTCGATACCAGCTCACGGTCGTCCTCCCAGCAGTCGGTGGGCCCCGTGGCTGCGCCCGGGCGATGCCACTACCTGCAGGATTGTTTCATGGAACGCACGTGGGCTGCTCCGCCGTGATCGGCAGAAGCGGCAGCGGAAATTGGCCAAGCTACATGATTGGATGCGACGCAAAGCTATCTTAGAACTGCAAGAAGTCCATGGGTTTGGCATGACGTTGCGGAACCTCACCAAGAGAACCACCCATCACTACAAGGTCTACTTCAGTGGCACCGTCACTTCGGCAGCCGACGGTGTTGCCATCTTAGTGTTAATTGTCGACGCGACTGGACTAACAGAGTTCGATGGACCGATCTTCGCACACAAAGGCATTGCCCCTGGACGCGCAGATGTTGCACACTCAGAACCCGAAGACTCGAGCTGAAGTACACATTTGCAATGCACACAATGTTGAGATCAATACCGCGGGCAGGGCTGCGATGAAGCGCCGCTGGGAGGATAATAGAAAGTGGGCACATGCGGCTCCACAACATCGGCTTTTCGCTACCCTTGGGGACTTCGATTTCCGCGGCAAACCACATGCAAATCTACTTCGACCGCAGCCGCGCCAGGCACAAAGGTCGACGGAGGGCAGAGTGAATCACTCGGAGCCTTTCTGGCGCAATATGCTCAGTGGGTCACGGTGCACGACAGAGATCGCCGCGCCCAGCCCGTCGCACCCCGACAAGCATACGAACCAGATGACATGCATTGACAGGATCTTCGCGTCGCTCCCACCAGAGGACAGGCGGGAGACAAAGATCGCGGCCAACGCGAAGCACGACGCCAAGGAACTCTCGCTGCGGGGCCTCAGCGATCACGCAATGATCGAGCCGGCGATGGAGACTCGGACGGAGGCTCGGAAGCACGAGCAGGCCACCCCGCCATTCATCTTCGACACTGACGCCGACGCGAAGCAGCTTGAGGTCAACAGCGCCGCCAGTGCGTTGGAGGACATGTCGACCCAGGCGCAGTGGGGGCGCGTCGCGCGCCAGATGACGCCGGCGACGGAGACGGCGCGCAACCACATGATGCAGACCGACGTCGGCGAGCAGACTGAGGGCGCGCTGGAGGCCAAGGCGATGGCACTGCGGGCGGTGGCGCGCGCTGCCTGCAGGCAGGACATGCGCCTCGCGGAGCGGCTCAGCCTTAATTCCGCGATGGGCGCGCAGCGCCTGCGCATGGCAGGCAACGTCATCAGCACCATCGACGAGCGCGCGTTCGAGGCGGAGGTCCTGGCGTGCAACGCGGCACGCTCTGACCGCGCCTTGCAGAGTGCCAGGCCAGCCCATGGCGGGATGGGGGGCAGACTTGGCGGGGGGGCCGCAGAGAAAGCTTTTCGTCGCGCGTTGCTTTCAAAACCCCAGGGCCGCCGTCTGGTTTCGCAAGGCACTCAGCATTTCCAAGAAGGTCGCGGGGACACGTTTCTCCGAGGTGCCCAAAAGATGCCCGATGCGATCGCGGCCCATTGGGAGCGAGCATTTAAGGAGAGAGTTGAGGACACCCCAGCCCATGATGCCTTCGTTGAGGAGCACTTCCCCCCCTGAGCCTTCCGATCCCCCCCCCCCCCCCCCTACCCCTGAAGACCTCCAGCCGGCTCTCGAGCGGGGTAAGTCTTCCCCCCCTGGGCCCGACAGACTCACTTACAAAGCCTGGCTTGCTTGCCCCAGGCTTGCCCTCGTCCTCCGCGCCCTTCTGCCCTTTCTTTTCCACGCCCCTCCCCCCCCCCCCCCACACACACACACACACACACACGCGCGCGCACACGCGCGCGCGCGCCGCCCGCCCACCCACCCACCACCCACCCACCCACCCACACACACCAAAAAAGAAGAACAAACAAGAAACAAACTTGAATCGTAGCGCGTTTGCCTTCATCCGCACAGGCGAAGAGGAGTTCGACCCTGTGGGCTGCGCGAGGCACCCAGGACAACTGCGCCCATTAAGTTTGGAAAATTGTCGATGCTAAGGCGATGGCCACTTCCATCGAGAGATGCCTGAAGCGAGTAGCGGAAGCTCACGCGCGCACACACGCACACGCACACTCTGTGCAGCCAGGCTGTGTCAATGGCCGGAATGTTGCCAGACATCTAATCAGACTCGAAGTTCTGTGTAGAATAGCCCGTCGAGGAACATATACTGAACAACGCATGCAAGCCTTCGTTAGCTACGGCGTCAAGGCAGCCTGTCCAAGCATGAGTCAGATCTGGCTAGGTAGAGCCCACTCGCGATCCCAGATCCCCACCCCCTATATCCGCGCCATTCGCGCTGTAATGCGCGGTGCTGCTGGGTTTATCAGGGTGGGGTCGGAGCTCCGAGAGTTTTTCGCCCTGTCCTCAGGCGCGCCTCAAGGCTGCCCCCTCTCGGGCACTCTCTGGGCCCTCGGCATAGGCCCCATCATTCGCGCGCCCATCGAATCCGCGGGAGGCTCGAAGGAGGAACACGGGCGCTGATGATGTTGGATGGCGCTAGGCAACATTCGTCTCATCCCCATCGCTCCTCCCTCCCTTTGAGGTTGCTGTTGCCCCTGCTGGCCTCCTTCTCCGACCACAGCAATGTTGCCTTGTGCCTCTTTGGAGCGAGCCGAGCGACTCAGTCCTCAACGGCGCTGGGGCTTTTCTCCAAGCATCTGCCACTCCATGTTGAGATTTTGCAATTGAGTCCGCCACGAGATATTTAGGTGCATCGTTTGGACCAGGCGCGACCCTGGAATATGAATGGGACGCCGCCGGGCAGAAGTGGTGGAGTCGAGCGAGAGAGTAAAGCTCCAACGGCAGCATCCATCATTTTTTACAATGTTCGTGCCATCAGCGTGGTTCTCCCATCATCCTGGATAAAGAGCGGTGGGCTCTGCGCAAAATGCTCCGCACTCCTCCCAGCTCATTCAAGCTCACCGAATTGTTTTCCATTGGCACATGGCCCCCATCAGCAGCGCCAAAATTTGTTTTAACGTCGACTGTAGCCGCCGGTTGGAGAATGGCGACCAAGGCTCTGGAGGGGTGGCGGGAGCTTTGGGTGGAGCGACACGGGCAAGCCACTCTCGAGCACGGGTCGGTTGTAGATTGGTGCAAGGGAAAATGGTTTGCCCCGCGCTGGGCCTTGCAGCGTAGCATAGCTCAGCAGCTTGGAGTGCGGAACGGGCGCTGGCACCCGCGAGCGGCTGTCCGCCCGCGAAGCCACCTGCATCCCGCGCGAGACCTCGCGGAGGCAGCGGCTGCAGCGCTGGTCGAGGACTCGCCCCCTCCACATCGCTCCGAGGATAAGGGGTCTCCTGCGTCGGGGCAGTGGTAAGAGCCTCCTATTTCGTTTCTCCTCTGCCCTGTCCGCTCGCCTTTACCCCGACTTTCTTCACCTCCTTCTCCACCGTCGCCTCTCCTCCTGGCTCCCCATCCGAGGATGTGCCCTTCGTTGAGGAGATGAGGCGGCGACGGGAGTACCTCAAAACCCGTTTGAAAGGCTGCCCCCCGATGCGAGTTTGGGCATTCCTGAAAACGGTCGCTGGAGCGTGGATCACCACGCGCAGAATTCAGATCCTCACGCCACTTCCGTGTCGATTCGGATGCGAGCATTGCCCATATGAGGCCCTCGACAGCCTCTTTGGGCCTGTTCGCACTGCACTCGCACTGCGAATTGGGCGTGTCGCATCAAGTGCCTATGCGGCGCTGCTGCTCCTCATCGCGCGGTGCAGGCAGCAAAGAAGTATGCCAAGGAGTGGGAGAAGCCGTCGCCCAGCAATGCCCCGCGGGGGCCGAGTGGGCGCTGGGCGGCGGGTCCGCCTCCATACCTCGTCAGGCAGATCACTCAGGCCCTGGACAAGCGCCTTGACCAGCGGCTCAAGGCTGCGGGGGTACATCAGGACTCAGCGGCAACGGGTGGCGCTGCTCACGGTCAGTCTGCTTCTCGCTCAGATGCTCCTGACGATGTGCGTGCAAGCAGGATCGAGTCTTTGGAAAATGCCCTCAAGCAGATGGAACATGTCGACGAGTCTGACCCAGCGAAGAAGTGCTTGCAAGATCAGTTGCGCGAGGCCCGAGCCGCCCAGCGCAGCAGCAGGCCGCCTCTTCAGCAACACACCAACGCTGCCTTCCGACTCCAGTCAGCACAAAAGAAGCTCGAGAAGGCCAAGGCTGCGGCGGTGGCTCAGCATGGGCTCATCACGAAGGCCCAGGCTGCCCTTGCTGACATGGTCGAGAGGGAGAACGCCATGCAGCGCGAGGTTGACGCCCTCGCGGTGGAGCTGCGCAGGACGATGCCCGTTGCGGCGGAGCCTGTGCCTGGCCCCATCCTCTCGCAGGAAGTCCTGGACGCAAACGCTGATGTCGAGGATTTCTTGCAGAACCCGCTTTTCGCGAAGTACCAGCAGCTGCTCAAGGAGTCGGCACCACCGCCTACTTCACGGGATGCTGCGCCGCCTGCTGAGGCCCCTGACGGCCAACCAGCAGGACAGGGAGAGGAAGATTCGCCCATGTACGATGGCCTGCCCGCTGACGAAGTGGAGGAGATTTTCAAGCTCGCGGGGGACAAGCGCCAATTCGAGGAGCAGCTCCAGGCCATGGGGGTCAAGCGCCAGAGGAAGTCTTCCTGGTGACCGACGCTGGCACGCTGCTCATCCTCTTTCGGCTGGAGGAGCTGCTACCTCAAGTTCTACGATGGCAGGTTTGTCTCGAGCCCAGGCGACTGCAGACCCTCCGTGCCCACATGGGTTGGGTGTCCAAGGACTTAATACGGGGGGGCGTCTCAGGAGCCTGGGCGGGTGCTCTACCACGATGCCGTATGTGTGTGGTCTCCCTGTCACTGGTGATGGGCATGCGGCCCCGCTGCACAAAGGTTTCCGCGACACACCTGCAGATGATAATATTCACTTTTTCGAGTCGTTCAATGGTAACTGCCGCGCCACACTTCTCGAGCGACTGCATGCTTCGAACTCGTTGATCGTTTGTGCGCAGGAGATTGGCACGGCGGAAGCTGCGGTCCCTGATCTTCAGCGCGCAGCTCGTAATATTGGTTATCGGATGTTGTGCAGTCCTTCTTTCGAGCGCGATCGAGGTTCGCACTCTGCTGGGGTTGCCGTCTTTGTTCGGTTGGAACTGGGCCTGCGGTGGAATCCCACTGGGGGCGAGATTTGTCGTGGCAGATTGATTTCGGTCCAGGTCGACACCCCTGGCTGGCCCGAGCTCACGGTGTACTCTGCGTACCTTTTTTTGTGCAGTGGGCCTTGACGCGGCCAACATGCATATCTTAAAGATGTTGGGCTCGAGCGTGTCTAAGCCGCCTGGCGCCATCTTAGCGGGAGCTGATTGGAATGTGGAGCCTCAGGCCCTCGAGGAGTCGGGCTTCACTCGCAAGGCTGGAATGATCGCGGTGGTCCCCACGCGGCACACCTGCATCATGTCGAGTTCGGCCTCGACGATCGACTACTTCCTTGGCTCTCACGACATGGTACGCTTAGTTGATAAAGTTCGAGTATTGCAGTCGTGGCATGGAGGGCCGCACAAACCTGCGCGACTTCACCTTCGGCCTGGCGTATTGGAGCTAAAGCAATTGGTTTATTGTACGCACGCGCGGCTCCCTGTTCTTCCACCTATCGGCCCTCGACGCGCACCTCGGTCGTACAGTGCGGCCCGAGATATGGCTGACCATGCTGTATATGCTGCTGAGCATGATGAGGTGTGCGCGGCATGGCAGAAGCTCAATCATGCCTGGACCGTTTTCTTGCAGGGCGCTGAAATGGAGCTTGCGCAGGTGCTGGATTTCCCTTTGAGGTCGGGCACTCGAGATAGATACTTGGCTCGTCGATGGGTGCCAGCTCTTGGACGCAAATTTCGCGCTGCTGATGATGTCGCAATTTGTCGTGGGTGGCAGTGGTTATACCATGTTTGGCATGAGTTCGAAGTTACGATCCAAGAGGCCCTCATCTTGCATATGAATGCTGCAGGGCTTGAGCTACATCACGCGTGCCTGTCGGAAGAGTACCCAGGAGAAGGACTGGATGTCCGACTTGATGCGCAGGTGCAAGCTTTCCGCGATCTGCTCCGATCGTACCCTTCGCAGTTGGATCATCCATGGTGGGATCGAGCGTCGTCCTTCTCAGCGTTCATGGTCACGGAGTTCGAGCATGCCACCAGCACAGCCGCCAAGCTGCGTACACAGACGTGGAACCAGTGGTGCGACGAGGCCTTGAAAGGCTCAGCGAAGCTCTGCATAAAATCACTCGGCTTCAGCAGATCTGGAACCCCAGCATCGTCGAACGCTCTCCGGGTGCATTTTCGAGTCGGCCTGATGACCTTCTTGCCCATGAGGCGGAGGCGTTGCAGGCACAGTGGCATGCATCGATTTCCCCACCTGTGGCTGAAGTACCCGATCGTGAGTGTTTTCCGAGGGCGTCGATTGATGAGATCCGAAGTGCATCCAGAAAGTTGTGTCAGTTCACGGCGTCGGCTTTGGATGGGTTCCATCCGAAGCACATCTGTCTGCTGGGAGATGCTGGCATATCCACCCTTAGTGTTCTGTACGAAGCGGTGGAAAGGCTTGGGCTCCTCCCGCGACATTTTATGTGGATGGTTTTTCCGCTTATATATAAGCCTGCAGGGGGACATCGTGCTATCCTACTGCTCGCTAGTTTTGTGCGCGTCTGGGAAAGGCTACGCCGCCCCATGCTGGACCCTTTCTTTGCCGAAACGGAGAGAGGCTACTGGGCCTTTGGGGCGGGTAAGAGTGCAGAAGCTTGCGTTTGGGCCCAGGCGGCCCTTTTCGGAGGTGGCGGAGGCCAGGGATCAGGTTGTCTTGGGAGTTCAATGGGACGGGAAGAAGTACTACGAATCTTTCCAGCTCGAACTTCTACGAGATAGAGCGTATAGATGTGGCCTCCTTAAGGTTATCGTTAAGACTATGTACAACCTGTGGAGGTGTCCCAGACTTGTCCGTCTAGGTCCAGCTTTTCACACTGTGGTTCTTTTTGCCTCCAGCGGTCTCCCTGCAGGCGATGTTTGCAACGATGCTTTCGTGAAGGTGTATGCGCTCGAGGCCTTCGATGCTTTCACGATGAGACACCCGACGATTCGCTTATCCTCGTACATCGACGATGACACGATATTGGGGATGGGGGACAAAGCTAGCCTACTTCGAGCAGTGCCTGCAGCAGCAGCCGATTGTCATCACATGTTTCAGCAAGAGCTTAAAGCGGATATCTCGGAGCCGAAGGCAGTTACGATAGCTAGCTCGGTCGGACTAGCGAAATCTCTGGCTCATCAACTTCGCGTTCGAGGCTTGCCTGAAGGTATGGTTACGTCGGCGTCGCCCAACCTTGGGGTCGACTTCGCTCAAGGACAGTCCCGGTCGGCTAAGGGGGGTCTTCGCAAGCGGCGGCTTCGGTTTCGGCAATTCAAGCTTCGACATCATCGAGTCTTGCGATTTCGACGATGGCTGGCACATGGAAAGCATCGGATGTCTAAGATTCACACTGGTGGCTTGAAGCCAGCCTTGTCCTACGGCAGTGCGGTGCTGGGCATGAGCGATCATGGGCTCAGACGGGCTCGTGCTACGCTCCTCAGCTTCAAGGCGCCCTCGCATCGAGGGGCCTCGCTAGTGGCGAAGTGTGTGCTCCACGGCGACCCTGTTGCTGATGTTGCTGTGGCGCCCGCGGTGCAGTGGGCAGCCACGATCTGGCAGACGGCGGTTGCGCAGGAGCGATCTCTCTTCACTATGCCGCAGCTTGCAGATATGTTTCAGCAGGTGCATGATAAGTGTGATCCTGAGATGCCTTGGAGAAAG
Source organism: Prorocentrum cordatum (assembly GCA_963575745.1). Lineage (NCBI taxonomy): Eukaryota > Dinophyceae > Prorocentrales > Prorocentraceae > Prorocentrum > Prorocentrum cordatum. The sequence goes on along the minus strand of CAUYUJ010015915.1, from coordinate 763,801 downwards.
ACGAAGGGCCCGATCGTTCGAATGTTGATGCGCCTCCAGAGGGTCAGCTGGGAGCCCAAGAACTTCTCGGAGTGGATCGACGATCGAGGCGTCGAGCTCTCTCTATTGTATACCTCCCCTTCCCTCATCAAACACCTTCTGCGTGAGGCCGTCCAGAGACAGCATGAGCGTGTCATGGCACGTAGCTTAGGCATGCAAGGTGATGATGCACGTGTATGTGTTGACTTAGTGCGCTCGTGTGTGTGCAGGTCGCAGAAGTATAGCGCACGCTAGAAGTATGCCATAGCTAGCTGTTTCACGAAGGATGTGTTCACTAGCGATCGTTTGCAATCCCTTGGATATGAGTCTGATGGGAAGTGCCCTTTGTGTGGCGGGGCCGATGGCCTCCATCATAGGCCGTGGTGCTGTCAGGCTCCTGAGGTGGTCGGGGCCAGAGAGAGTACGTGTAGCGCGGAGATAATCGCGGAGGCTGTGCAGGCGGGGCGCGAAAATCCTTTGTGGACCCGTCTGGTTTTTAAGCATCCGTCGTGCTACCTCCAGCCCCCGACTGACCAGCTGTATCCTGCCGTGTTTTGTCAGGATGGCCGACCCCTCGAGGACCTCTCGGTGTTGGGAGATGTCGTCGACGTCGCCGTGGATGGGCCGTGCACGCGAAGCCCCATCCGTGAGCTCTCGAGGGCGGCCAATGCTGGTGTGTACATGCGGTCGGGGTCCGAGGAGATAGTAGCTAGATCCCAAGGGCCTGTATGGCCTTCCCTGCCTCAGACCCCTCAGGCTGCTGAACAGATGGCGATCATTGCGCCTGCTTTCGTGATACGTCAGCCCGCCCAGGTTCGTTATGATTGCCTCGGCGTTGTTCGGATGCACAATCAGAGCCAGTCCCAAGTTTTATCGAGCCGCTCGAAGTATGCTGGCCTCAGACGCGGATTCTTCGAGCTGGAAGGGGCACCCTTCATTGGTCAGGCGTTTCACCCCCCCGCTCATCGGAGCCTAGAAGCCATCGAAGCTCTGCCGTCGACGGAGAGGCGAATCGGCCTCGCGGATCGAGCGGCGGACCTGTATGCTAAGAATGTTGCGTTACTCCATGCTCGGGATAGTCAGGGGGGCCTCGACGAGCTTGATCGGCTGATAGACAGGGCCCGAGCTGCGGCGAGAGTCGTGGGAGCGGTCTTGCCCCTCTTCCCTGTCGCTCAGTTCCCTGATCGCCCAAAGGTTCCCCGACCCCGAGAGATAGGAGCTCATCGCTGGCACGCCTGGGCGGCGGTCCCAGCCGCTCAGGGTAGCTTCATCTGTCACGATTGCCAAGCCCGGGCAGTCAACACGTGCGCGGCCAGGCTTGAGATGAGGGGCTGCCTTGGGAAGCGTACGAACTTTCAGTTTTTGAGGGACCGAGAGAGGATGGGCCATTCTTTGGTGTTCACTCGTCGTTCGAGCGGTCCCTCCCTGGTGTTCTGTCGTCGATGTGGGGCTTATAGTACGGATCGCCTCAGCCGACGACTCGAGAACGAATGTCCAGGCCGTTTGTTGTCCTCTGCCACGCGTTGTCGTCTTGGCAGAATGATGCGAGGCCTCCACCCCCAGTCCGATCGTGCGCCAGGGGTGGTCCTCCATGTCCTTTCAGATGTGGATCGCCTGCGGCTGCTGCAGACCCAGCAGCCTCGGCGACGTGCCGTGCACCTTCCCGCCCAGCAGGGTGAGCTCCTCCCAGCGCTGGAGGCCATGCGGCGCCGTCGCGGCCAGGGAGCTGGGCGAGGAAGGAGGAGGTTTTCGGAGCCCGCTTTTGCTGGGGCCTCCTGGTGGGTCTCGGGGCCCTGCGTCTGGGCGCTCGGCCCAAGAGGCTCCCTCCCTGGGGCCTCGGGGACAGGCCCAGGAGGCGCCGCCTCCAGGGCCTGCTCTCGATGCTGAGGAAGAGGCCGCCTCCTTCCTCTTCCGTTAAACAAACGTTTGTTCTACCCCACAAAAAAAACTGATCCTCCTCTCTCTTGTTTCCTGCTGTATTCCCAACCTTCCCCTGGTTGGGTTCTCGTTTTGAATAGAGCACTGTGGTCTCTACCTGTCCTCCTCTCCTCCTCCTCCTCCCGCCTCCCCCCCCCCTCCCTCCTCTTCCTCTCTCCTTCCTCCTGCCACGTGGATTATGTTTCGTGCCCGCGGTCTGCGAAATTGTCGCCACTTTCGTGGGCACCTGGGAGGGCCAGCGGAGTGACGTTACACGCGGATTATCACAAGGTTTCGCCGCCTCCTGGGGAGGTGCGATATGCGAAATTGTCACCAATTTCGTGTGCTTCCTGGAAGGCCAGCGGAGTGACGTCCCACGTGGATCACCACGAGACTTCGCCGCCCCCCTGGGGGATTGCGATCTGCGAATTTGTCGCCGTTTTCGCGGGCTTCTCGGAGGGCCAACGGAATGACGTCATACGCGGATCACCGCGAGACCTCGCCGCCCCCCGGGGGGCTGTCATATACGAAAACGTCGCCACGTTTGTGGTTTCCTGGGAGCGCCAGCGGAGTGACGTCATACGCGGCGGATCACAACGAGACCTCGCCGCCCCCTGGGGGGCTGCGATCTCGAGCGTGTCATCATTGTTGTGGGCTTTTGGGAGGACCAGCGGAGTGACGTCATATGCGGATCACCGCGAGACTTCGCCGCCCCTTGGGGCGCTGCGACATGCGAAATTTTCGCGACGTGCGGGGGCTTCTGGGAGGCCCAGCGGGGTGACGTCATACGCGGATCACCACGAGACCTCGCCGCCCCCTTCTGGGGGGGTGCGATCTGCGAACGTCTCGCCACTGTTGTGGGCTTCTGGGAGGGCCAGCGGAGTGACGCCATACGCGGATCACCACGAGACCTCGCCGCCCTGTGGGGGGGTTGCGACTTGCGAAAGTGTCGCCACCTTCGTGGGCTTCTGGGAGGCCCAGCGGATGTACGTCGTACGCGGATCACCACGAGACCTCGCCGCCCCCGGGGGGAGGGGGGGGCTGCGATCTGCGATCTGCGAAATTGTAGCCACGTTCGTGGTTTTTTGGGAGGGCCAGCGGATGTACGTCCCACGCGGATCACCACGAGACTTCGCCGCCACCTGAGGTGCTGCGATCTGCGCAATTGTCGCCACGTTTGTGGTCTCTTGGGAGGGCCAGCGGGGTGACGTCATACGCGGATCACCACGAGACCTTGCCGCCCCTTGGGGGCGGCACGTTCGTGGTCTCCTGGGTGGGCCAGCGGAGTGACGCCATACGCGGATCACCACGAGACCTCGCCGCCCTGTGTGGGGGTTGCGATTTGCGAAATTGTTGTCAATTTCGTGGCCTTCTGGGGGGGCCCAGCGGAGTGACGCCATACGCGGATCACCACGAGACCTCGCCGTCCCGTGGGGGGGGCTGCGATCTGAGAAATTGTCCGGTCGAACATGGCACACTTGAGTGGCACAAGCGGGAGGTACCTTGGTGGGCGGGTGTCTCGCAGAGATCATTTTCGTCGGTTCCCGACGTGTCCGTTTCAGATTGGTCGGTTCCCCAGTTGTCCGTTTCAGCTTCTGTAGACGGACAGATAGATATGCAACAGGGAATTTGGATCGCCTCGAGCATACAATGTTTCGCAGTAATTGTTCTGTCAGAGACTGTTCATCGAGCAACAGACACATTTTCTTGTACGTGGCCATTGTGGTTCGAGTGTCTGGCGCTCTTGGCGAAAACCTCCCGCCCGCCCTGCATGTTTCAAAGGCGGAGGCGTTGCGACCAGGAGCGACACAACTCAGCAGCGATAAGAAAACATGACTCATCTTAGGCTGTGCTGGGCGGGTGGGGCGGTTGGTCCGACGCGTCTTGTGGTCCTTTTTCGCCGGCTTTCAGGAGGCCCAGCGGAGTGACGTCATACGCGGATCACCACGAGACCTCGTCGCCTTTTAGGGTGTTGCGATGGGTTTCTGGGGGGTCCAGCGGAGTGACGCGGCGCGAGCGAGCGCCGCGCAGCGAATAGCGCATGACGCTGACCGTTGCCCATGCCGCATCCCTTCCTCAGCTGCCTGTTGCTTGTAATGCATGCGGGCACATGCTACGTTTAGCGCAAGGTGCTGTACTGTCATAGCGCGCAGAGCATTGCCCTGCGATGCGAGCACAGCGCAACGCGCTGCTACTCCCACGAATCGTGTCTCCAATCGTCCCTTCTCTACATGTTTCCACGCCCCTCTCGTGGTCGCTCTCCTGCCAACGACCGGACTTTTGAAGATTGACGCCGCATATGTGAACCATCTGATTCTGGTCCGACGTTACTTGGCGAAGCGTTCATGGGCACGGCAGATCATTCAATGAGTGCTTTTGTATTGAGCGATCCGATGTATATTCTCCACGTGCTTAAAATGGTTGGTGCGTCCCCGGGGTATTTGAAACGAACGTGGCGGCGCTAAAGCGAGATCCGCATGTTGAAAGCGACTCGCCCTCCATCTGCGAAACACTTCCCTGTTTTAATAAAGCTTGTCGCTCAAGTCTTGGGCGAAACGCCCGGCCCGCCC